>JASDQU010372272.1:88495-102212 GCA_032191745.1 Picea mariana | reverse complement strand
TTTGATGGCATATATGTAGGCCGCACCCAAGGATGAGATGTCCAGAAATTCCATTTCAGTCTATATGTATCTATGCAGAGCATTGTGATACTTGAGCACCAAATTTTTTATTTGAATCTTTGATACCTAGCTTGGTGCATAAGGTATGGAAGATATTTGTGAAATCTGGCACTACTTGGTCTCTTTATTGTCACAATGTGGTCCATTTGGTATACAAGTCGTCATAACTTTTGACAGGGTAGTATTGTTACTCCATAACATCCCTAAAGGATTCTCAGGTGGTCGTGACTATAAATAATGAGGTTTTCTCTGTTTCCTTTTGCTCACATATGGTTTCCCACCAATCTTTGGCATGTGGAATGGCTTTGAGGAGTGCAAAAGTAATATTTTCTCTATTTGGAAAGTTATGGACATAAAAATACCCTTCTAGTAGAATCAACCACTTGTCTACAACATATTCATCTATTTGAACTTCAAATATAGGAATATTGAAGTTTATTTTTACCTTGAAGGGTGCGTCACCTCTGCTTGAAGAAGATGTGTCGCCTGTTGGTAGCAGCCGAAGGATTTGCACGAAACTATTCATCATCTCATTCCTTTGTTGCGTGAGGGCTTCCTCAATCAAAAATTTGAAAGGATCTCATTTCCCGCCTGTTAGCTTTCTAGCTTGGGAGGTACTCTGCATGTTTTGTCTTGTATGCGGATGTTACCTTAATATTTACACTACCAGGCACTTAACTTTGTAATAGTTTTTATAAACTTGTTTAAGTGGTTCTTTTATTAAAATGACTTTTTAATAAAGTGTACCTTCTATTTTTAAAGTGACTTTATTTTCATAAAGCACTTATGTAATAAAGTGAAATTCACTTTTAATTTTAAATGAGACATTTTGGAGGGAATGAATCATGACCCTTGATCTTGGAAAAGGCAAGATCTAATCTTGGCCTTTGGATCTAGGGTTGGGGAAGGTGAAAAGACACTTTTGGGGGAAAATGTCATTTTCAGATTATAAAAGAATGCATTGGGTAGTGTGCAAGACATGTTGTGAAGACATCATGTCGAATGTCGAGAGAGGACATCGGGAGGAGAGTTAGAGAGATTTTCTGAGTATGCTTGAGAGAGGAAAGTGAGAAGCAAAGAGGGCACATTTTTTGAGGAAAGTGGGCACAATTCATGAGAAAAAAATTCTATAAACTTTTGGCTGAAATATTTTTTTGCTATGGGAGGTTGTATTGTATGGATTCGTACAGTCGTACGGATTTGGCACAAAAATTGAGGCAATTTTTGGCACATTTTTCAAGGCATTTTTTAGATTTTTGGTGGATTTTTTGGGCCGTATGGAACAGTCCATACAGCGGACTCTAGGCATGAAAAATGAGGTATGGAAGAGGCTAGACAATGGTACGGTTTGGCATGGAAAATGAGGAATATTTTTGTGGGACAGATTTGGTGCTGTGAGGTATTTTCCTTGGCTGGAAATGTTGTTTTGTTGTTGATATGTACTTTCCTGAAGCATAATAATAAGATCTCTCTCTCTCTCGTTGGGTTTCCCCACATTGGAGTTTTCCTTGGCATTTGCCTAATTTTTGTGAGTTATGGGTTGTTGTCCACTCTGTATTTCCACTGCATATTTTTCTTAGCAATGTGTATTTCTACTTATGGAAATTTTTGAATGTGGGTTTTATGCATTTCTGAAATTTATTAAGACAATTATCTCTAGGTTGCTAAGTGTTTGAAAAATTATTAGCTTGCTAATTTTTGTCATTAAAAATCTACATGGTATTAGAGGTTGGGCTGTGAGTGACAGTGGGCAGTGTGATATTTTGGCAAAAGGGTGTGATTGTTTTCCTTAAGTTGTGACAGGGAATATGGCTGCAAGTATTAGATATGAGGATCGGTTGGATGACATTTCCAACTACTTGCAGTGAAAGGTTCATTTGTTAGATGTTCTCAAGGAGAAAAAGATCTATAGCTATGTCAACTATGTTGTAGCATCTCTCACAACAGATCCTATTGCTTTGGACTTGCATGAGGTCAAGGAAGCCAGAGCTCAAAGTATTATTCTAGATGGGGTGAAGGATCACCTTATCCCACACTTGGCTGACAAAAAGACTGCCAAGGAGATGTGGGATGCACTTAAGAACTTGTTCAAGGCGAAGAACGAGAACCAGAAGATGGCCTTGAAAGCTAAGCTGCATGATACCAAGATGGGTAAGGAGGAGAGTGTCTCTTCTTATCTTACCTAAGTGGCTCAAGTTAAAGGTGAGTTGGCAGTTGTTGGAGAGGTCACTTCAGATTCTGAGTTGGTGAGGATAGCCTTAAATGGATTCACCAAGGATTGGGAAGTCTTCATGAAGTGTATGGTGGGTCGTGAGTATATACCAAATTGGAGCAGATTGTGGGATGATTCCACTCAAGAGGAGATCCAAGAAAGATCTTAGAGTAGTGATCAGAAGACAGACAAAGATGATGAGAATATTTCTCTTCTAGCAAAGAGCAAGAAGAAAGGAAGTTCCAGAAGGGACTTGAGTAAATTCAGATGCTATTGTTGTAACTAGTTAGGGCACCTTGCCTCTCATTGTCTCAAGAGGAAGAAGAACAAGAAGGAGTCATAAGGGCCTGAGACAACTGCTACAGTAGACATAGAGGACTTTGCTTCAAAGTTCGATAGGGAATTTTCTTTGGTTACCCTAGTTTCCAATGTTGGCAATGGAGGATTTGGAGGTGATGTCAGATGGATTGTGGATAGCAGAGACTCTAACCACATGATGGGAATCTAGCAAGTATTCCCAGACTTCACAGAGATTGGTCCTGGTCAACAGGTGGTAAATGAAGGTGGTATGGCAAGAGATGTACGTGGAGTTGGGAATGTCAGATTCCAACTCGAGTTTGGGGGACTCTTGTATATTGATGGAGTTCTCTTTGTTCCAGGGTTGAGTGTTAACTTGCTCTCAATCTCAGCCTTGCAGGATGTAGGATATTGCATATTGTTCAAGAGGGAACATTTCTTTATCTACAGAGAGGGAGTGGACCTAGTAGAGTTGTAGTTGATCGGTAACCTGGTGGATAGGTTGTATATGTTGAGAGGACAGCCTATGATATATGATTCAACATCGGATGAGGAGTGTGAGGAGGCTTTTGAGACTGCAGTGGCACTAAGGTATTAGTCTTGCATTCTGAGAGAAGAGAACAAGTCTCTCATGAGCACTGGCAGAAGGCTCAGCCAGGTTGATTGAACCAATGCTCAAGATGAAGTGAGCTCAGGGTTCTAGGAGGGTTCCAAGAGAAGATATTCTAGTTTGAGTTGTGTGCAGGTGTTGCGGATGGCTCCAAGTTCAAAGGGAGCTCCTACAGAGCACAGTGTGATGGGACCAGATGATGGAGATGGCAGCGAGTACATCCCTCACTAAGAGAGAATGTTATATTTTTAGCTCGGGAGGTACTCCACATGTTTTGTCTTGTATGTGGATGTTACCTTAATATTTACATTACCAGGAACTTAACTTTGTAATAGTTTTTATAAAGTTGTTTAAGTGGTTCTTTTATTAAAGTGACTTTTTAATAAAGTGTACCTTCTATTTTTAAAGTGACTTTATTTTCATAAAGCACTTATGTAATAAAGTGAAATTAACTTTAAATTTTAAATGAGACATTTTGGAGGGATGAATCATGACCCTTGATCTTGGAAAAGGAAAGATCTAATCTTGGCATTTGGATCTAGGGTTGGGGTAGGTGAAAAGACACTTTTGGGGGAAAATGTCATTTTCAGATTATAAAAGAATGCATTGGGTAGTGTGCAAGACATTTTGTGAAGACATCATGTCGAATGTCGAGAGAGGACATTGGGAGGAGAGATAGAGAGATTTTTTGAGTATGCTTGAGAGAGGAAAGTGAGCAGCAAAGAGGGCACATTTTTCGAGGAAAGTGAACACGATTCCAGAGAAAAAAATTCTGTAAATTTTTGGACGAAATATTTTTCTGTTGTGGGAGGCCATACTGTACGGATCCGTACAGTCCGTATGAATTTGGCATGGAAATGAAGGCAATTTTTGGCATGGTTTTCGAGGCATTTTTCAGATTTTTGGTGGTTGTTTTTGGGCCATACGGAACAGTCGATACAATGGACTATGGGCACAAAAAATGAGGTATGGAAGAGGCTGGACAGTGGTACGGTTTTGGCACAGAAAATGAGGCAGATTTCTGTGGGACAGATTTGGTGTTGTGAGGTATTTTCCTTGGCTGGAAATGTTGTTTTGTTGTTATTATGTACTTTCCTGAAGCATAATAATAAGATCTCTCTCTCTCTCTCTCTCTCTCTTGTTGGGTTTCCCCACATTGGGGTTTTCCCTGGCATTTGCCTAAATTTCTGTGAGTTATGGGTTGCTGTCCACTGTGTATTTCCACTGCATATTTTTCTTAGCAATGTGTATTTCTTCTTATGGAAATTTCTGAATGTGGGTTTTATGCATTTCTGAAATTTATGAAGACAGTTATCGCTAGGTTGCTAAGTGTTTGACATAATATTAGCTTGTTGATTTTTGTCATTAAAAATCTACACTGTCACCTTTTTCTTCTCCTGCCATGAGAGGTCACTTGGGCCTGTGAGAGCTTTTGTCCTCAAGAGAAACAATCTCGAGACCCAACTCTTTGTACTCTGACCTCATTGTTGATATGCATTAAACCGACAAGGAGCAGACTGCTCTAATACCACTGATCTGAATTTAATTGGAAAAACAAAATGAATACAGATTATTAACAGGTGATTAACACAAAATAACAGAGATACAATAAAACTGGTTTTCCATTCAATAAGGAAATAAGCTGAAATGGTAAAATGCAGCGGAAACAAGCTTGTTGGAATGGTGGCGGCTTATCTCTTCGAAGAGATGTGATAGGTGCTCTCATTTGCAATAAGATGATTACAATAATTCTCTGAAGGCCTTTTTACAATAAACAAGAATTCCAAAAACCCT
The DNA here is from genome assembly GCA_032191745.1 of Picea mariana. NCBI lineage: Eukaryota > Viridiplantae > Streptophyta > Pinopsida > Pinales > Pinaceae > Picea > Picea mariana. The sequence continues at coordinate 97,239 of JASDQU010372272.1, read as the reverse complement.
AGACATCCAAAAACCTAACCCTGAGAGATGAAGCGCCAAAAGGCATGTGGGCCTCATTTGGGTAAGCTAGTATATCAACTTCCTGGGGTCGTAACTTTTGCATACGATCTCCGTTTTAGGCATATGATAACCCGTTGGAAATGTATTGTCGAGGATATTAATTTTAGGTCAAATATCCAAGGAACTTCCATATTGTAAACCCGTTTTCCCAAAAAAAACCTCGTTTAGGGCCTCAAAACGGCTCCGGAAGTGAAAACTGCTAAAAATAGTAAATTACCAAAATTGCCAGAAAATTGTTTTGAGCCAGTTGGAAAAGGTGGGTGGCCACCGATATCCACCTGGATCAGTAAACCAATATTCTAGGAGTTGGTCTAGAATAGTGGCTTTAATCAACCATCGCCACCTCCTCCATTCATTAATATAATCATATATGTGAGTGGAGATGGATTTCTTAAGAGAAGTTAAAATATCTATATTGTTTTCGTATTGAATTGACATTTGGAAATGTGTTAAGAAATCCATATCTAAAAAGTTGAAGTCTCTAAAGGAATGTCATGTAATTTCAATATACCATTTCTCTATAGCTCTTGTCAGGTTTCACTGAAAAAGTCATAAAAGAATGGAATCATCCATGAAAGAGTTCGAAGAACACCAAATATAGAAGGTCATTACATGGTTATTAGGGTATTCTCCAGGTCTCCAGTCTATATTTAGGATATCATAAGGTATTTTGGTAGGTATTGGAGGCCAAAATGAGGCATGCAGTATGGGATCACTATTCAAGCGTGACAGATCCAGCATATCTAATGTAGCCAAGAATGGAAGTTGTCGGTTAACCTGTGGATATTGGTAGTAACCATTTGACATAAAAAAACCAGCGGGACCATATAGAGGTTACAATATGATGTCAATACTAGATGTTCCTCCCATATATTATGGTTGATTGGAGGGTCCCCCCATGAACTACGGTTGACCTGATGCCCCCCCATGTACTATGGTTGACCTAAATGTCCCCCTATGTATTGTGGTTGACCTGATGGACCTCCCATATACTGTGTTGTTGTGTTGGAATAATGGGGTTCATGGATTGACTGGGAAAAATTCCTTTTTGAGTAATGCTTGTTGGATTAGGTTGACCCCATAAAGGATTTGAAAATCCCAGATGTGGTTGTCTAGGATACAAGACAGTAGTAGTGGGAAAGGAAGGCCCTGCATGAGTGGATTGCCCCAAGTTTTGTTTTTGTTTCCCCCAAATAGGATTTTTAGTCATAGTTGAGGGTTTCCCCCTAGAAAAAGGTTTCCCTCCAGTTGAACATTGACCTCCAGTGAATGGTATAGAAGAATTCCCTATTTGTAAGGTTGGAGATGCGGGTTGAGTATCTTGTGTAAATGTGGTTGTTTGAATGACCTTCCTACTAGCCATATGACCTATGGGACGACCAATTAAAACACTTGGTGTGTGCATATGTAGGATTAGTGAAGTAGGAATATTACTCGACCCATGTGCTGAGAGATATGTACTCACAAGTGGTTGCGTCAGAGTAACCTGGATCCCGGATGTTTCCAATAAAAAAGAATCACCAACAATAGTGATTTGTGCTCTTGCAAGGTCAACTACAGGAGTTATGGATAGAGGATATGAAACTCACAATCCCTCTACAAAACCAAATTCCAGTGGGTTCATGCCAAAAGATTTCCTAGTGGCTGAAATGACTGGTAAATTGTAAGAAGAATAAGCATCAAGAAATATCGTTGATGGTTTTTCAACAAGTAGTGGGACGAGTGGATCAATAAAAAGGGGATTTTCATAAGATGCAAGGCATTCCATGAAGGCTGTGACAGTTCCTCTACATGTTGGCCACTTCTAGGAGCTACACTCCTGGTTTCAAAATTTGTTCTTCAACCATTCCTTTGTTAGAAGAGTCATGTTGAGGTTCTTGAACTTCAGGATCCAAACCTTGCATTCTACAAGATCTTTGAAGCCCTAGATCGACCATGGTGAATGTAAAATAATAATCCTTAAGTCCAAATAAAAAATCCAAAAGCACGCACCCATTAAACATATATACAGGTAATCAACCAAGCAACAATAGAAGGATCTTCTGAAGATGGGATATCAAGCCATCAACAAAGATATGAGAAGAAGTTACCCCGACCTCCATGTAAAATCCCTTCTCAATGTAAGAAACCCTCACTTTGTGGGGTCATCCTCCAAGGGTAATGAAAGTGTGATGTGACTTATTCCCTAGGTACCATGGGAATCCCCCCATAGTCACCTATATAGATATGTAGGAAAGGCCACTAAGTTTAACAACTTGTAGTCAGCCTCTAGGGGGGTACAGTCGAAATTCAGGACAGAACATATGGGAAGGATAACAAATTTTGAAGCTCTTCCAGAGGATAGAAGAAAAGTGGACTAGTAAAACTCCTGAGGACCTTGAATGGATTGAATATTCAAGGAGCAATGATACCAAATGAACCAGTAACACTCAATAAAAACCCCCAATATACGTTCTTTCCACTATGATTGGTCATTATTTGGAGGGGTAATATTCACTTCCCTTATACATGTGACCTCATGTTTATCCCCTTTGTTAGAGGGGGTTCCCGGCTATGCCTATATGACAGTTGTATTTTTTCACTCATCAGTTTTCTACAGTCTTGTTTAGTAATCTTGGACAATTTAATCTCTTTTCCTAGTCCAAAGATTCTAACCTTATGCTAATGTTGGTGTTATATAAACCAAAAAATGTCTATTTGATTTTATTAGCACGTTGGTTGATTTTAATAGTGTTCATTACTCAAACAATTCCATGAAGTTGAAACTAATGATGTGTGAGACTTGACTCCAATAGAATGCAAAAGGAATGAATTTCAAACGTTTCTTTTCAATGAATTCTATCTATGAGAAGGAGAAGATTTTTATTCTTCTTAACAATCACTCAATATCATGCAACTTTTCAATTTTCCTCTTAAATGAAGAGAAGAATGATGTAAAACAAATGTTTCTGAAATCCTAAATCAAATGCAACACTAGCTCTTTCAAAACATGTACCAAAATAAAACTTCTAAGAATGCAAAATTTTCTCGTTGTTTTATTGTATATAAAATGAAATCTCTTCAAATGAAAATTTTTTATGCTTCCTAATTTTCAATTAGAATGAAATAAGTCAATTTTTGACACAAAGGAACACAAAGCAAAAATAAATAAATAAAAGTACACTCAAAAGTTTGATGAGAACTGAAAGAATTAAAGTGTGAAAAAACTTGTTCAATCAAGGACTAAAAATTGTAAAAGAGAGAAAATCATTGTTTGAAAACCTCGAAAAAAATGAGTAGAAAGAATCAAAATCCCAAGTTGCAATTTGAAATGAACGAAGAAAACTCCAAAATAATTTTTGAAATCAGGGTAACAAATATTGAAAACCTCCATGATTAGGATCAAACCACTCGTAAGATAGACTTTGACCAAAGGATCAGGTTATCCCAAGGTATGCATACTCATTCCATAATTTTTAAGGATTTGCAAGCTCAAAAGAGGCAAGAAAATTTGGTGATCACAGTTATTTCAATCAAACAAAGTCGTAACCAAGTTCAAAGGGCTCTAAGGTAAAGTTCTGAGTGAAAAAAAATGAGGATAACAAGAAAAATGAGCTAAAAAATGAACCAGGAAGGAGATCAACATTCCTGTAAAGAGGAAGAAAGTGCATTGAATAGGGGTCAACACTCCTCGAGACACTAGTAGGGAGCATTAATAAGGGTTTTCAATGTTCAGTGGGTCACTTAGGAGGAGTGTTGATACCTGGAAGTGGTTGAAACAACACTAGCATTTTCCCAGATTCACTAGAAATAAGGAGGGGTTCAAGTAACATCAAAAAATTTAAAGGACAACTAAGATTTAAAGGTCTAGGAACCTAAGAACAATCGTTCCCCAACAGAGTCACCAATTTTTTGTTATGATAAATGTTACCCTATAGACAAGTTGAACTCCCTCTAAACTGAGTTCTCTTCGATCTAGGATACAAGAGAACAAATGGACACTAATGTCTCTCTTCCCTATCTATTATATGTTTTTGTGCATGAAGTTTGAGGAGAAAGAGAAAGATAAATATATATCTAACCTTCTTCTCGTAGGTTGTCCTCATTGCTCTGGTGTGAGATCTGATCCATGCTCTGAGCATAGAACCAAACTCTTGCAATCTCCCTGCAAAAAGTAAGACAACCCTTATCTTCTACTATGTAACGTTGGATAAAAACCAATATATCTAAGTTAAACCAGAATAAACATTCATGAATTAAATTGAATAAAACAAGAATGAGGAAATAAGCCAAGTTATATTAATCATGAGAAACAATGGAAACACTTACAACTATACTACCATTGTGATAGCATTCCTCCAAGCTTATCCTTTCCATCCCCTTTTTTCATAACCAGATGATAACTATGATGATCCTAAACTATTTTTGGACTCCCTTTCACCCTTGAGTGGCCTTATTATATAGGATTTTGGAGGCTTAACCACCATGAAATATTTTAGGAAATGGTTGATGATTTATCTCCTTAGGTTAGGATTTGGTTACATGTTGGACGCTCGGGCTCACCTAGGTTTTGATCTCAATAGGTTTCTAACAAAACCCTCAAACTATCATCCCTCCTGGTAAACCAGAAGGCAACACTACACATAGAGTGCACAACGCAGTCTCACCTGAAATAGTTTTATGGGTGTTATCGTATAAATTGGTAGGTGCGGACACTAAAAAATCTCCCTAGATCCACCTGGATCTAGAAAAAAACAGGACATGACATGACTCTTTCCCTAAGTTGTATTTATTGAATCTACCAATATGGAAGGATGAGTGACATACCTTAATATCGCTTCCTTAGGTATTTTTTGTTCCCGCTTCGCTCCGGTGCTCTTGTGAAATCAAGTCCAGGACAACACAAACCAACCAAAGTGAAGATAGCAAAGTATATTCAATGTCAACCTATGCATATGATCAAGGAGTTATGCAACAAAATGAGAGTAATTTTATGGGAAAGGGACATGTTGTTGTATTATATTAATTGAAAGTAGAAGATACAACTGGATCGTCTTGATGTCACAAGCTTCCTTTCAGTGACCCTTGGTTCCAACACACACACTTGCTCTATACTTGCATGAAGAAGATCCAATACAACTTGGTAGGCCAAAAAGAGTCTCCAAGCTTCTATCCAAGTAGGGTTCTCCACACAATTCTTTCACCAATTCTCCATTCAATCTTGCTTAACCCTTTCCATGAGAATCCTTTCAATATATAGGAGAAAGAGATATGGTTACATGGATGAGGATGATCCCACTAAATCTGAGAAGTCAGTCGAATGCCAACTCATTTTCTAGAATATCCCCTTCTAGAACCTTTGTGACCTCTTCTCCTTTTCAAGATTAAAAACAGTTTCACACCCTACCTATAGAGCAGACTGTGAACAGTTTGCACCCTAAGTGTGGGTGGCCTACGAGAATGAGGTAAGCTCTTGATCCTTCAACTTCTCATGGCTCATTTTTTGTTTTTATTGGCAATTTATTGGGTTTTAAATCCATTTTAGGGCCACACCATGCGCTCAATCATTCTCACAGGCGGACCTTGCGAGACCTACGAGAGTCGAGACATGGATTTTGAATTTAAGTTTTGCTCAATAAAAAATATGCAAAATTTTGGAACCAGTTGCTAACTCTTCTCTCATGGCTTTTGTGTAGGTGTTTGACCATCAAAATGTTGGAGTGGTGGGAAAGAGAACATGAGGAAGATGATTCCATTGCCGGGAATGACCCGGGTATAGTTGTTGCCCTTAGAGACTGTGGGCTCTTGAAATTCTTCAAGATTTTGGGCATGAGAGCTCAACTCAAATTGTTGGAATACCTGTTCCACATGTGGGATGTGGACCAACAGTTATTTAATGTGGGAGTCCATACGCTAACCCTAGATATCGAGGATATCTATTTTCTAGCGAGGTTATCATGGCGTGGATACCATGCTAGCTTGACTGGAATAGGAATCCACTGGTCATATAGTGGACACACAGATCAAGGGCACTCATTAGCAAAGCATCCAGCTTTATTAGGTTTTCAAGGCAAGGAAGCTCCTACACCAACGAAGTCGCTCACCCGGGGCCAAATTCAACAGAATTTTCCTCACCTGATGGGGGAACTCAACGCAATGGAGACCATTGTTTCCTAATGGTGGAGGACTGATCCAGGTGGATATTGGTGACCACCCACCTATTCCAATGGACTTCTCTTGACAGTTTTTAGTTCAGCACATTCTTTTGTACTTCTTTGTAATTGTGGGTTCTACACTTCTGAGGTTGTTTGAATCCCTACACATCTTATAGGTGGATATTGGTAGCCTCTCACATAATCCAATTGGATTATTTTTATGTTTTCATGTTATCACATCGTTCGATACTTTCAGGTCCATTTTGGGGCCCTAAATAATTTTTTTTTGTCTCATTACAGTTAAACTGTAGACTGTGTCAGAGTTTGACGGCGTAATGCATAGTTCTTGAAAAGAATTTTCCAACGGGATATCACGCACCTAAAATGGAGGTAGTATGAAAAATTTATGACCCCAAGAAGTTGAGGTACCAACTTGCCCATAGAGGCCCACATAACTTTTGATGTTTCATATCCTAGGGCTAGGTTTTTGGATGTCTAGGGTTTTGGAATTCATGAGTAATGTTAAAAAATCCTCTGGAGCCTCATTGTAATCATTATGCTGAGACAGATGCACATAGAAGCCACATCTCTTCTTAGAGATAGATACCACCATTCGAGCAAGTGTTTTAGTTCTGCAGTTTTATGGTTTCATCCTATTTGATTTATTTAATAGAAGATATTGTTCATTGGATATATGTTGTTCTTCATATCTCTATATTTATTGTATTCAATTTGTTAATCAGTTCGTTCCACTCCTAAATCCAGATCAATCTATGTTTTCATAGTTGTTAGTGTATTTCTCTCACATGGAAAACGTTATCTATCCCTGAGTCAATTTTCTCATTGCCTGGTTGTTTTCTCTTTATCGGGGATGTTGTGTTGGTTTTGTCACTTGGGTGAGAAAAATAACAACACTTGCATGTCTAGATGAGTCTACTAGACAAGACATAAGTTTTGTGAGTGGGTTAAAAAATTCAAACACATGTATAAACAAAGAAATAAACTAAAAAAAATAAGAAATAAATGTTAGAAATCATGAGAAACTTAGAACCATGAAAATCAAACAATGACCAACATAATGCTACCAATGGATCAATAGATTAGTAGGAAAAACATCATAGAGAAAAATAGGGACTTATGAGTCACCTCTTCCTCCTTGGGAGGGATCTTGCGTTCCCTAATGGAGACCTCTTCATACAATGGGATAAATGGAAAATGGTGAAGAACAACAATGCCTATTCCCTCAAGAGGTGAGTGGAATGGCCTATTGCAACGGTGCTTGAAGGCTCCAAAGAGAAAAGATGATTCTCAAGGGAGAATTATTGCAGCATAAAAAGACTATGAATATCTTGGTTTCTTAGTACATCCATGGCTCTTATTTATAGCATTCATACATGGAAAAATGTGATTGGTTCATAGTGTGAACAAGGGGACTTTTAGGGCACCCTCTAGCCCTTGACCAGCCCCCAAGCTAGATTTCTCTCAGATATGAGTGTCAAAACATATTGGGGGTTGGTCCATAAGTGGTTGAGGGGACGAAAAGATCCATAAATGCGTCGTTCATATAAGTGTGTGTCTTTTCTCATACACAATCATGCATTTTGCGCATTGTGCGCACTGAGGGTTGTGTTGGCCCACGCACACTGCAGACGGTGTCCATACTTCCTTTGGTGAATCTGTACATTTCAATTTTTAACCCAATTGTATAGCTTTTTTCCTTTTGAATGTATTTCAATGTTGTAGGTGGACTAATTGTTGTTGGCATTGACGTGTTTCCTTAACCATTTGCGTGCAATGTTGTAGACTATTTTTCAGTGATAACAGATGCCCCTTGATGTGTGAGGTTAGGAGCATACGTATAGCCAAAATACATCAATGTTTCTTGTACTAAAAGTTCCATTGTAATGAAGAGTGAAGAGAAGAACTACAAGAGTGATCCATCGAAGGGAAAGGAAAAACTGTGGGACCCAAACCTTTCTCTAGGGAGAAAAAATAACATATGTGTACAAACGAGGAGAGAATGCCCCATGCTTGTGTCATGAAACCAAAATGTGAGATGGTAACTAAAGATGGATGTTGATGTAGATAACTATAGTGCCCTCGGAGGCGATCGATAATGACAGATGGAAGTTTTGAATGGTGAACAAACTCTGAAGTGAGGCAAGGACGACTGTAATAATTGTTGATGATTCATAGGCATTGATGGCCTAATGAATTCAGAGGTCTTCAGTTGGCATGAAACAACTGCAATAGTCGCATAGTAAGACCCACCGTAACATAGAGTTTTTTGAAGTCGAGTGTTATGGGGTTCAACGGAATCAAAGAGCAAGGATGATTCTCTCTATGTCGTCTGATACTCCTCATTGTAAAGGTAATGAGAGTCAAGATATTGTCTCCCTTCTGGAAACTATGTTGATGTCGATAAAAAGGGAGACGTGACTCCAAGAAGAAAGGGGCTTCGTGAAATCTGTTGAGTGAGAGGTGATATCAGGTACTAATGGGTAACATGAATGAATTCAAAGTCCTATGAGACTCAAGACTGCCCTTGTG
>JASDQU010372272.1:58958-86303 GCA_032191745.1 Picea mariana | reverse complement strand
ATCCATGGGACCCTGGTATATGGTTGTACATCAAGCGTTGAGGACAACGCTTTCATAAGGGGGATGGAATGTAAGGTAGCTAGAGAGGTAGTGGGGGGGCTCAGAGGGCCCATAGTGATAATAGTGGAGGTCATTCAATGTAAGGTGGACTAGGTCCACTATATTATTAAATAAGTCCCACTATGGTAGTTAGATATAATAAATGTAAGAGGACTTCTTAGAAGGTTCTACTTCTAGAAGATTCCTCCTCTAGAATGTTCTTAGGTGATGGTAGTACTATATAAAGGGGTTCAAGCAATGTAATGAGACATGAAGAGAAGTTTTGTCTTTGGAGCGGTAGCTCAATAGGAGGATGCCCCCTCGAAGAGGCAAGTGAACAGGAGAGGATCCCTTCCATAATAGGATCCATTGTACGGTGTTGCCCTACCTCAAGGGTTTGATGGTAATAAAGAAGATTTTGCATATTATTCTTGTGTATCTGTTGTGTTTCTTTTGTATTGAGCTATTAGGTTCTTAACACCTTGGTTGGGAATTTTGAAGGGTAACTGGAAGTAGCTGTAAAACTGAATCTAATTTCAGAGGGACAACTAGATATGGGGTTAAATTGTGCCAGATGCTAACAAAGTGAAAAAACTCAGAGATCATGGGTATATGGACTTGGGATACTCGAGGTTCATAAATGATGTCGGTATGAAAAGAGAGTGGATGACCCAACCAAGGGAAACATGGGTTTCTTTTCCAAGAAAAGGAAGGCCATCAAAGGTGATGACGAAAAAGATTAGTATATGCTGGAAACAAAGGACTTTTACAATTACCAAATAAATAAAGAACAATTTGGTTTGAGTATAAAGATACAAAAATGGGTTCCCCAATGAAATATGGCTTGGCCTTTTAGGGTGCAAGTGTGTGAAAGAAAACTGGTGGAGGGTGGGGACCCCATGGGTGGGTTTCTGTATTAAGTAAATAGATGGAGGAAAATTTGCAGATGGGAAAACTGATGGTGGATGAGATGGAGGGTTAATGATACTGTGGAGGTGCAGTCAATAAAACCAAGATGATATGACCTGGGATTTAATTAGGAAGGTTAGAAATATGATGAGAAGAAGTGTGGGGTTCATCCTTAGAAGTGCATAAGACTATCTGGACTCCCATCCTTAGGGGGGGGTGAAATCAACATGAGTGTCAAGTTTCGAAGGGGAACTATGAATGGGACAACTCATGTTGGGGAGAGTGCTACCGGGTGACATTACCCAAATGCAGCAGAGGTAAAGGTACTGCAGAGATGGATGTAAGGACCCTGAAGGTAAATGTCAGAGGGTATGACTAGGAGATGAAATTGATTTACAGAGGGAATAATTAAATGCCAGTGTCGATCATATATATGAAGGGGTTGTAAGTTTGTGAAACAAGTACATGCACACATGAAAATCAAATACCTGACGTGAACAATATCTTATGATAAAGAACATATAACAGCTATTTGATAAAATTGAACATCAGCATGATACCTGAACATGATGTGAGAAAAATAATCCTCTGGGGCCAAATTCAGATGATGGCCTAGGGAATGCGAATGTGTAGATGGTGGAACCAAGATCCCGTGGTTGGGAATGGATAGAAAAATGGAGGCTCTAGGCTCCTGTAACATAATGTGGAAGTTGGAAAAAGGGGGCTATATATGGTTGGTGGGCCCACAATGCCACCTCATTTGTACTTGTCACTATAACTAAATTGACGAGAGTTCTCTGAGGATATTTGGATATTGCGGGAGTGTGAGGATATCGATTCGGAAGTGGCAAGAGATAGGTTAGTGGTCCTACCCTCCTGCATCGTGTGAAATTATTAATATGTAGGTAGGGATTGTACAAAGGGATGTACAGGGGATTTTTTGGGTAGGGGCCCGCTAGTGCACAAAAAAAGGAGGAATACACGCGCATATGTGCACGGGTATAATCCTTTTTTTAGGGCACCATGTGTGATTTTGTTCGCCACAGCCGTGCAAGTGGGAATGAGAGATGGGAAGACATTCATGCATGAGATATGTGTCTATCTGGTTGACAGCTACACACTTATGTCTAGTCATTGCTCAGAAAATTGTGCATTTGTGCGCAACTGTGCAAAGAACAGGCACACACATTTGCGCACCTATCTGGGTGAAAGTTGCGCATTGGAGGCAATCTAAGGGGTTGAAATTTTTGAATTTTTTTATGTTTTTTTTATGGATGATGAAGTTGATCAAGTTTTTATGTGTGGATGAAGGTAATCAACATAATCTGAAAGCACGATGCCAGTGCACTGGAGAGAGCGTGACTCGAACCGTCTATAGGAGGTGGTGAGAGTGAAAACGAGTGTGTGGAGATACTTGGAAGCCTGCAGGTTGCTCAAGTTCTTCGACTGCCCTATGATATGGTTGTAGGAGTACCTACTTCAGTATTTGATCAGGATGTGGAGCACTGATTTGTAGTGCTTCATAGTAAGAGGTCAACAACTGACATTCTCAGCCACTGAGGATGTATATTTCCTGACGGGGCTCCCATTCTGTGGGATGGACCTTCCTATCGATCCCTAGTAGTTGCGGGATGAGTGAGTAGGTGACTTAGCGGTTTGTCACTGCATAGGGATGAACCCAATTTTGGGTTTGGTCATTTGGATTGAGGCAATAAATGATCTTTTGATAGAGTGCATCGCCGCTATGGTGGTGAGGATATATGGATCCTTGGGGACTCAGCGGATAACTAGGGTTCAGTTGAGGATAGTGGAGCAGGTCCTAGATGGGGATCATTTTGCATGGAGTGTGCTTCTACACACCAAGATGATGAGATAGGTGAACTGGTGTCGACGATCCAACTTCAATGACTTCACATTTAGGTCCATTCCGGTGGCTTGGTTTTTTGAGAGGGTGCCTCTGTTGCGCCCGAGGATCTTGCTCAAGCCCACGAGGAAACGAGAGTCATGTATGATGCGGTGGGACCATGTGTTGGCCCATCATGGAGGTGGAGAGGGTGGCCATTGTGGTGCGAGTGTGGTGACAGATTCCATAGGTGATACTGAGGTATGCATGCATGGGTATGGACTATCATCATGACCCAGATATGATGTTGCTTCCTGGAGAGGATTGGGATCAACGAGGTATGTTTTTGTGTTATGTTTTTGTGTTTTTTTATTTCGATAGATAGCATTGTTTATATATGAATATGGATGTAGACTCTATCTCTGGTGTTGTTTTTCATATGTGAGGCCTCGAGGCCTCGAGGCAAAGGTGGTCGGGGAGTCGAGGAGTCAGCTCGTCAGGGACCAGTGCGATCGGCACCTGCAGAGCCGAGGGTGGGACAGAGGTGATGGTGAGATGACGTTGGTGCTCGACCAGCGCATGAGCCACAGGGAGATGTCAGGGTGTTGTTGGAGGACCTACGTTGATGGTTTGAGCGGGTTCTACAGGGTGTACCAGAGGGTATGTGGGCCCATGTCCGGGATGAGGAGGTCTTGGAGCAATGTGTGGGCGTTTCGAGAAAGTGGCGGACTCTGATCCTTTGAGAAGTAGTAGCGAGGTAAGCGATGACTGGTCGACTTCCTTCTAGACCTAGAGGGGCCCCAGCTAGTGGGGCACCTCCAGCTAACAGAGGACCTTAGGGGGGAGATCTGGGGGCATTGTGAGTGTTGGTTTTTTTTATATGTATGGGATTGGGAACCCATTTTTGTATAGGGTAGTTGATAACCATTTTTGTACCTATAGGGGTGGGGGGACTTACTGGCCTATGGGCGATGTACATGTATTTTTTTGTAAACACTTATGACACTTGATTATATATATATATATATATATATATATATATATGGATATATTTTTGGATCTTGCATGTCTCTATGTGTTATCTTGTTTATATATGATGTATTTTCCATGTGTTGGTGAAAAATGTATGATGTTTATGTATAAAATGATGTTTTATGTGATAAATTCCAATCCAATACTAGGTTATCCATGTGATCTACTACTTGATTAAATTTTCTTGAAATATATGTAAATGTGATTGAATCAAAGTTCAAGATAGGAGTCTAACTTGCAGGTATTTGCGAAAGAGGCAAGGATCGTGAACATGATATACATTGTTGAGTTGTAAGACAACGAGTTGGGAATCTAATAGAATGCTAAGGTGATGAATGTGGCAGTGACTAGCCTCGCCGAGGACACCATTGAAAGCATATTATTCAGCTTGGTTGTTGGTGGCCGAGCCCAAACATATGCCACTGAAGTGGAGCAGGACATGTGAGGGAGTATAAAGGGCCCAAGTGGCCTAAGAGAGATTCTAGGTTCAGTGGCTGGCACCATCAGCATAACGGATGTGGTAGGTTGATGGATGATGAATCTATCAATAACACGGATGATAGATCAGACATAAGGAATGGTGGCGGAAAAGAATACTAAAAACTCTACAAATGTGCACAAAGAAAAACCTAAGGTAGGGGGGCTACGCTTAGGCGTAAAACTTCTTTAAGTACAACCCATTGACGGTTTCTTCAAGAGGGTATCCTTCTAGCGAGGCCAGGATGTATGTGCCCTTAGTGAGGAAGTGTTGGACGATGTAGGGTCCATGTCATAATGAATCGAATTTCTTATGGCCTAGAGTATCATGGGCGATATCATAGGCTAACATGAGATCACCTTCATGGAATGAGTGAAGGTTGACGTGGTGGTCTAAGGTGGCTTTGGACCATTTTTTAGTTGCCTCGTTGTTTTGTAATGAAGATCGGCGATCTTCATCAAGCGACTCTAAGGTCAACAAGCACTGCTCCATTGGAGAAGTGTCAGGTAATATCTCAATGGTTGTTCATAACGTGGGGATTTCGTACTCGATAGGGAGAGTGGCTTCGATCCCAAGGACAAGGTGGAATGGTGTAAAACCGGTGGTAGTTTTGACTGACGTACAATAAGTCCATAATGCGGAAAACAACATATGATGCAAGTTGGTCTTATGTTTGTTGATGGTACGTTGTAGCATGGTTTTGAGGACTTTTTTGACAAACTTGACCTGTATGTTGGACTGAGGGTAGTATGTGGAGGCAAACTCATGGGAGAAACATAATTTTGAGGAGAGTTCCACAAATATCTCATTCTCAAAGTGCCTACTGTGATCATACACTAACTGTAGTGGGACTCTGAATCGAGTAATGACGTGGTTGAATAAAAAGTGTGTTGTTGTGTTAGTGTTGTTGTTAAATGTGGGCATGGATTCGACCCATTTGGTAAAGTAATCTACTACCATGATAATGTACTTGTGTCCATTACTAGATGGAGGATGGCAAGTCATGAAGTCTATGCCCCATTTATTGAAGGGGTCGGTTGTGATGGCTGGATGTAGAAGAGCTAGTGGCACTCATTCTTTGTTTGCATAAAGCAGGAATTTGTCACATTGCTTGACAATGTGGATGCAGTCATAAAAACATGTGGGCCAAAAGTACCCTGCTCGAATGATTTTTTGAACGGTGGACGTACCCAAGAGGTGACCATTGTTGAAATGGGTACTTGACACTGAGAGGGGGGGGTGAATCAGTGTCACAAAACTTTGATCAATTTTCCACTTTTCACAAATTAACTGAACAACAAAAATTTATTTCATTTTCTCAATCAATATATATATAAGAATAAATATTTTATTTATTTAAACAAATTGAATGAATACATAAGATCAATATTTGAATTTCATCTTCAAACAATTATGAGAGACCCAACTTGTAGTTCTCACATGCAACTGAGAAATGAGGAATCCAACCCTCATAACAAGACCCAGCTTGTTGATCTCAGATCCAACTGAGATGTGAGGAATCCAATCCTCATATAAGACCCAGCTTGTAAACAGGCACCAACCTAATAGAATGAATCTTCATTCAATCCATTATATATAAATATATGTGCTTCAATAAATTCAACTACACCTTCTTCTCACCATTTCTTCTTGTATATATAGTCTTTCAACTAGTGTGAATGAATCATTGTGTCTTTTGATATTTGAACCATTGTATCTTTTCATTTAAAATGATAATCTTAAACATTAATTAATATCAATTTTCCTTTTTATTCTTTATTCATGTTTTCGTGATTTAACTCTCTTTTAATCATGAATGTCTATCAGTTCGTTTGTTGTCATGAGTTTATCATAGACATGGATCAACTCATGTTTCTATTGTGTTTTTAGTTCACCAACAGATCATATTTGATCATTTTATCGATTCTCTGTATTGTTCTGGTGTAACTCTCTATTGAATGAAATTTGTATGAGGCACTCCCTTCAAACCATTTTCATATGGCCATAGGTGCAGAACCACATGCTTATTAATTGAAGCAACGTATTATATTCTACCTTTTAAATCTCTTACCATATGACCAATGGTGGTATCCAGACGTTAGGCCAAACAAGAGCTTGAGTGCTTATCAGAATCAATGGTCACGATTTAATCTCCTAATGAGATGGACAACAGTTGGGACTTCGGGACTTTGTCCTTTCAAATCGTCTGAATTCGATTTCACCGAACAAATCGAATGGTTTACATTTATTTCGTGGAACCAGATCAATGGTCATATTCAATCCTTACACTTATCCTTTCATTGCTTAATCTGATGGTTGGGACTTAATCAAGCATTAAGATGGATGACCAACATTTACTCCGGGACTTTGGATATTCTACTTACRCTATCCTTCCACTGTAATATGATCAATGCTTGAGAATACACCCGAAGTGATATTCATATCAGATGACTCATGTCCACTTTGAGACTCCAGCATTCGAGACTACGGGACTTAGGCTAATCATTTCTTTATTTTTCTCCGGAGTGATCACCCGCTGAATAAGTCATAGGCAATGGAAACCTCTTGCTATCGGTTAATACTTCCACTTACACTATCCTTCCACTGTACTTGATCAATGGTTGAGAATGCACCCGACGTGATCTTCAGATCGGACGAATCGTGTCCACTTTGAGACTTCGTCATTCAGGACTTCGAGAATTTGGGTAAGTACTGGTGGTAAAACTCTCAGAGTGACGTAACTTTCTTACATCACTTGATGACATGGCACAAGTCGAGTAGCTACCACATGTCACTCAAATTCATGATTTACACGTACCTGAAATGTCGATTTGAACTTAACATTTTCCATTATATGACTGTGCCACGTGTCCTTGCTAACGTGTTCTGCTGACATGGTCTGCTACATGTCCTTGCTAACGTGGTCTGTCGCATGTCTTTACTAACATGTTCTGTTGACATGGTCTACCAGATGTCCTTACTGACATGATCTGCTGACATATATCTCCCTGATCTAATGGTCAGACAGGTATCTGAAATGTATCTTAGATCGACGGCTAAGAGTTACTTCAGATTTTTGACTTTCAAGACTTCTGATAAATCAATCTCTTGACTTCACAATTCTTCCGAAGTGAGGTTCCCTTAAGTGTAACTTCCTTACAACTTTTAACCCAACATGAATGTTTGTTCATTGATCATGGTTTTAGATTGACGGATTGATCTATCTATGATACTAGTTTGCCTTGGTTTTAAATCCAACAACTCTTCTTTTAGCTTATCATGTCCTTCCACTTTAGAATGATCCAACAGTTGTTGGGTCTTCGGGTATTCGAATTCTCAACCATTTTTTCTCCTCTTATCCTATCCTTTCACTTTAAAGTGATCCAACGGTTATGAAGACTCTCGAAACAGATCCACGATCAAAGATGATTGTGGAACCACAACTTGTGAGTGATTTAATTCGTCACCCAAGATCTGCAATTTGAAGTTTTCAACTAATTCGTCACCCAACATTGTAAAAAAGAACCAACCTAATATAATGAATCTTCATTCAATCCATTATATATAAATATATATACTCCAATAAATTCAACTACACCTTCTTCTCACCATTTCTTCTTGTGTATATAGTCTTCCAACCGGTGTGAATGAATCATTGCATCTTTTGATATTTGAACCATTGTACCTTTTCATTTAAAATGATAATCTTAAACTTTAATTAATATAATTTTTCCTTTTTATTCTTTATTCATGTGTTCATGATTTAACTCTCTTTTAATCATGACTGTGTATAGGTTCATTTTTTGTCATGAATTGATCACAGACATGGATTGACTAATTAGATCATAATCATGTTTTTGATGCATTCTCGGTTCACCAACAGACCATATTCGATCATTTTATCAATTCTTTGTATTGTTCTAGTGTAACTCTCTGTCGAATGAAATCTGTATGAGGCACTCCCTTCAAACTATTTTCATATGACCATAGGTGCAGAACCACATGCTTATTAATTTGAGTGAAGTATTATATTCTTCTTTTTAAATCTCTTACCATATGACCAATGGTGGTATCCAGACGTTAGGCTAAACGAGCGCTTATTAGAATCAACGGTCACGATTTAATCTCCTGATGAGATGGACGACAATTGAGACTTCAAGACTTTGTCCTTTCAAATATTTTGAATACTATTTCTCCGAACAGATCGGATGGTTCACGTTTATTTCACGGAACCAGATCAATGGTCATATTAGATCCTTACACTTATCCTTTCATTGATTAATCTGACGGATGGGACTTAATCAAGCATTGATATGGATGGCCACCATTTACTCCAGGACCTTAGCTATTCTACTTACACTATACTTCCACTATAATATGATCAACGGTTGAGAATACACCCGAAGTGATCTTCATATCAGACGACTTATGTCCACTTCAAGACTCCAACATTCGGGACTACGGGACTTAGGCTAATCGTTGCTTCATTTTGCTTCGGAGTGATCACCTACTGAATAAGTCATAGGTGGTGGAAACCGCTTGTTGTCGGTTAATACTTCCACTTACACTATCCTTCCACTGTACTTGATCAACAGTTGAGAATGCACCCGAAGTGATCTTCAGATCGGACGACTCGTGTCCACTTCGGGACTTTGGCATTGAGGACTTCGGGACTTTCAGCAAGTGTTGGTGGTAAAAATCCTGAAGTAAAACTCTTGGAGTGATGTAACTTGCTTACATCACTTGATGACATGGCACGAGTCGAGTAGTTGCCACGTGTCACTCATATTCACTATTTACACGTACCTGAAATGTTGATTTCAACTTGACACTTTTCATTATCACATTGTGCCACGTGTCCTTGCTAACGTGTTATGTGATGTGGTCTACCACATGTTCTTATTGATGTGGTCTGCCACATGTCTTTGCTGACGTGGTCTTCCAGATATCCTTACTGACGTGGTCCCTTGACACAGATCTCCCTGATCTAATGGTCAGAAAGGTATCTGAAATGTATCTCAGATCGACGGCTGAGATTTACTTTAGATTTTCGGCTTTCGGGACTTCTGATAAATCGATATCTTGACTTCACAATTCTTCCGAAGTGAGATTCCCCGAAGTGTAACTTCCTCACAACTTTTAACCCAACACGAATGTTTTTTCATTGATCATGGTTTTAGATCGACGGCTTGATCTATCTATGATATTGTTTTTCCTTGGATTAAATCCAACGGGTCTTATTTTAGCTTATCATGTCCTTCCACTTTAGAATTATCCAACGATTGTCGGGTATTCAGGTATTCGAATTATCAACCCTTTTTTCCCCTCTTATCATATCCTTCCACTTTAAAGTGATCCAATGGTTATGAAGACTCTCGAACTAGATCCACAATCAATGATGATTTTGGAACCACAACTTGTGAGTGATTTAATTCGTCACCCAATCTCCGCAATTTGATGTTGTGTGTTTGTTTGTGAATCAACCACAATCGTCGATATTTGAATCTATAAGATCTGATGGTCATAACTAATTGCAGGATTGAAAATAGCATGATGTTTAATACTCCTTTCGATCTCTGCAATCTATCTTTGCCGTTGATCTAGCGATTTCACATCCGATGGTTATGACTCAATCCGACTTAATCTGATTGTTTGTTGGATCAACCACAACCGTCGATATTTGAGTTTATGAGATCTGACGATCTAGACCAATTGCAGGATTGGAACTAGTGAGTCATTTAATTCTCCTTTCACTCTCCACAATTCATCCCTGCCGTTGATCTGGCTTGCATATCTGACGGTTGTTGAGGCTTCTTACCTTTTCCTATGCATCGATCAACTTCTCAGTCTTTCCATCGATCCCAACAACATTTATACAATGCGCTCTTCCTTCTAGGATTTGATCTTCATTCGCTAACTCTCCTAAGATTTAATATATGCATACTGTTTGACATTCTCTGCTAACTGATATATTGTTGACATCAATGAAAATTTCATCTATGATAATTCATCATAACAACTTATCATCATATTATAATAAAATCAACTGTTGACATCAATGACAATCATATCAATGACAATATGTCCAAGAACCACCACAAGCGTCAAGGTGGAAATTGTTCAAGACTCCGTCGGCTTCGTCGATGATAAGACATCATTGAAGAATGGTGTCAGCCCCTCATTTGTCGAAGTAGATCCACAATCAAGGATGATTGTGGAACCACAACTTGCGAGTGATTTAATTCGTCACCCAATCTCCGCAATTTGATGTTGTGTGTTTGTTTGTGAATCAACCACAATCGTCGAAATTTGAATCTATAAGATATGATGGTCATAACTAATTGCAGGATTGAAAATAGCATGATGTTTAATACTCATTTCAATCTCTGCAATCTATCTCTGTCGTTGATCTGGCGATTTCACATCCGACGGTTATGACTCAATCCGACTTAATCTGATTGTTTGTTGGATCAACCACAACTGTCAATATTTGAGTTTATGAGATCTGATGATCTAGACCAATTGCGGGATTGGAACTAGTGAGTCATTTAATTCTCCTTTCACTCTCCACAATTCATCCCTATCATTGATCTGGCTTGCATATCTGACGGTTGTTGAGGCTTCTTACATTTTCCTATGCATCGATCGACTTCTCAGTCTTTCCATCGATCCCAACAACATTTATACAATGCGCTCTTCCTTCTGGGCTTTGATCTTCATTCTCTAACTCTCCTAAGCTTTAATATATGCATACTATTTGACATTCTCTGCTAACTGATATATTGTTGACATCAATGAAAATTTCATCTATGATAATTCATCATAAAAACTTATCATCATATTATAATAACATCAACTGTTGACATCAATGACAATCATATCAATAACAATATGTCCAAGAACCACCACAAGCGTCGAGGTGGAAATTGTTCAAGACTCTGTCGGCTTTGTCAATGATAAGACATCGTTGAAGAATGGTGTCAACCCCTCATCGATAAAGAACATGTCCGATGAGGAGGTATCGAGGGGCCTGATGGTGAATGTGTTCATGATTGTCTCAAGAGATATGAGACCCAAACTTCTGTGTCCGAAGGTAGACGAGAAGGTCATCATACGAGGGGTCATCGGAGGAGATGAAGAAGAGGTGTTCGTCGGGGAAATTCATATTGATGGGGGAGGATTTAGCATCTGAGGGAAAAGTCATAATGATTTCAGCGAGGACAAGAGATTTCTTTCTTTTGGGAGTTGAGAACTCTAGATTGTATTCCTGGAGAATAACGATCCATCAGAAAAATTTCCCATTAATTTGTCATCAACTAAGCAAGTACTGCATGGGGTTGGAATCTACTATGACCTTGGTAGTTCAAAGAATAATGTATTGTTGCAGCTTTTGGACTGTGAGCACCACTGCTAAAGCGAGTGTCTCATCATGATTATATTTCAAGGGTGGCTCTGAAAGGTTTTTATTAATGTAGTAAATGACATGCTCACGCCCATCATCCCCTATTTGGACGAGGACTCCTGCTATTGAGATGTCTGAGGCTGAAAAGTAGAAGATGTAATCGTGATCATAGTCGGGGGGACTAATCAAAGGGGCATTGGATAAGGAAAATTTTAAATCATCAAAAGAAGTTTGAGCATGTTCGCCCCATCGAAATGGGATATCATGATGGAGAAAGCAGAGAAAACTGTCTGCACAAGTGGCATAGTCTGGGACAAAGCGACGTAAAAAGTTGGCTTTGTAGTTGGCGTAAATTCCTAGGTGGTGGAATTTTCGTGATAGCTTGGACCTTGAGGGGGTCCACCGTGATGCCATGTTGGGAAATAATGAACCCAAGGAGGCGTCTGACAGTGATGCAAAAGACACACTTTAGGGGGTTCAATCGGATATTGTACTGGTGACATCGTTGAAAAATGATCCGTAAGCTATCTAAATGTTTAGTTCGCTTTTTGGATCGAGCAGTGAGGTCGTCCAAATAAGAGAGGATGATTCAAGCAAGATTATGGAAAACATAGGTCATGGCCCTTTGGAATGTAACACCTACGTTCTTGAGTCCAAAAGGCATGACACGATAAGTAAAGGTGCCCCAAGGGGTAGTAAAAGTGGTTTTATAATGATCTGTTGGATGGATTTGGATTTGATTGTAGTCGGAGAACCCATCCATAAAGGACAGTGCCTCATGGTTGGCATAGTCATCGATAATTTGATTGATGAAAGGGGTTGGAAAATTGTCTTTGGGACAAGCATGGTTCAGATCGTGAAACTCTGTGCAAACACGAATAGTGCCCTATTTCTTGTTAATGGGGATGGGGTTGGAAACCCATGAAGTGTACGCAATGGGGTAAATGAACCCAACAACGTGTAACTTGTCAAATTCGGCTTTAATAGCTGCAACTTTGGATGGGTGAAGGGGTCATTGTTTATTACGAACTGGGGCAACCTCTGGACAAGTGTCGATTCTATGTTCAACTATAAATGGATTGAGGATAGGCATCTTCATGTATGACCAAGCAAAAATATTACAGTATTCCTAAAAGAGAGCTTTGTAAGTCATAAGTTCTTCAAGGGAGTTGTTACCCATGATTTTGGTCGTCATGATGATGTATTGATGATGGTGTACTCAGGCTCTTCATAAGAACTTTCTCCTGAGAAAAGTTACTTTCATCTCTTCCCAGAAAACTCATTTTTTAAGAAGGTTCGCACGCTGCTAGTATATTTGGCTGCAAGAATGCCTGATTCTCACAGGATGCCTTAAGCCAGGGTGCAAACTTCTCGCACTGTGTTGAACTGCTAGGGTGCGAACTCTTCCTAAAGCAAGGAAAAAGATGAATTCTTGATACTTCTAGAAGGGAATCTTCTATAAGGATGGGTTGGCATTCGAATGGTTATCCTAGTACTGGATTCTCTGATATTTTGGAATCATTCTTATCCAAGTAACTAATTCATTCTCTCCTATATATTGAGGGAATTCTCTTGGAAAAGGTTAAGCAAGATTCATTGGAGAATTGGTGAAAGAATTATATGAATGACTCAGCATTGAACAACAGCTTGTAGACTCTAGCAAGTCTATCAAGAGGATTTGATCTTCTTCATGCAAGGATTGAGCAAGTGTGTGTGTTGGAGACAAGAGCCATCGAAAGGAAGTTTGCGACATCAAGGCTCAGGTTGTAATCTTTCCTTTCCATTAATATAATACAATGGCATGTCCCTTTTCCATAAAGCTATTTCCACTTTATTGTGTAATTCCTTGATCATACACATAGGTTAACTGTTGAATATATTGTGCGATCTTCACTTTGGTTGGTTTGTGTTGTCTTGGTCTGGACTTTACAAGAGCACTGGAGTGAAGCGGGAGCAACAAAGACCCTAGGAAGTGATAATAAGGTATGTTACTTGTTTCTTCCTCCTAGTCAATTCAACAGTCAAAACTTAGGGAAAGAGTCATGTCCTGTCCTGTTTTGTTCTAGATCCAGGTGGATCTGGGGAGATCAGTTAGTGTCCGCACCTACCGATTAGTCCGATAACAGAAGTATGCGGTGCCAATGGTAATTTCTTCTACGATTATCGGTTTAATGGAAAGGTCAATTTTGACGATGGGGGAGATGTTGGCCATGTTTCCTTCTTCGAAAGCATCTAGGGTAGGGATAGGGTTGTTGAACCAGTCTATATGCCCTGAAGGAATAAAATCCTTGGTTTTGATTGCACACATGGAGGCTTAGGCAGGAGGATGAAAGGCCTCCTGTGAAAGAAAAAGTGCTCGATGATGGAGTGCATTCCATGGGCAATCAGGGGTAGTGAGTTCTTCTAGGATATCTTCGTTGCAGTGAAAAATACGAGAATACAGGGGATCCTGGGAGGTGATAGGGGGAACTATCAATGGGTAAGTATTGTTGTCCTCAAGTGGTGAGGACATAGACGAGATATTGTGTACAGGGTGCGAGGGACCGCTGGACATAAAGTGAATGTCCTGATACTATGGAGGGTACCTTGTTCACGCGGGGATTGACGACGAAATATATCGAATGTCAGTGATGTGAGCCTCAGTAAGGGGTGGCTGAGAGGGCTCTGATCAAGATGTTTGGCGTATTGTAGCTAACGTTTGGTGAAATTGAAATAGAGTTGGGAAATGATGAGTGTAGTGGTCATATTTTGAATAGATGGCATAAGTGAATTTGGTTTGCAACCCGTTATTGCGTATGGTTGAGGACTCCATAGTAGTGGTGGGCGTACTTGGTGAAGTTGCAGACAAGGTGGTTGCTCTAGGGAGTTGGATCAGATTGTGTAACTCGGGAAGAATAGGGCATATATTAGTGGGGTTTCCTTCTCTTTTGCATAGTGCACAAGGAGGTTGAACTCGGGAAGGAAGTGGAGTTGTTGTCTCTTTCTTATTTCGTCTACCCCCATCAGTGGTAGTGGTGCCAACTGTTGCGGGTGGGGGTGGTGTGGCAGGAGCCTATACTGAGATCTGCATCAATATTCTCTCTGTCTCAGAAGGGAGAGATGGTTGAGGAACCATTGTGGGTGGATGAAGATACCATATAGGGATGGCAAACACCATGTTAGGAAGGGTAAGGGTCACAGCTACCTGGAATGCTTGGACACCAGGTGGGGTGTAGAAGAATGGAATTTGGGTAATGGATTAAGGAACTGTCTCCCAAACCGGGATTTTCCCCTGGAGGGAGGGGGAATCTAAGATAAGTGGTGCAGTGGAGTTCTTAGGGGATTCCTGAGGTAATAGTTCTCCAATTGGTTGAACTTCGATGTGGGGAGGAGCCTCGGCAAGAAGAGTATTGTCTTCATTCTATGTTCCATTAGAATATACTACACATACTTATGTTGAATCGTTTAGGAGAGCTGGTGCTCCATGATATTCCCCCAGCAAGGATGGGTCTTTGAAAATTATGGGACCCATGTTGATGACCAAAAAAACATCTGAGCTAGTGCGAACAAGAGGAAGAATGTTATCAATGTTGGTGGAATGGTTAGAATCGTAAAGTGTAAGTTGGTCGATGGTGACGTTTTTCTCGTTGTGGGGGAACATCATCATTCGAAACATAGAAGAGGCCACCACCTTCATGGCATACATGTATCTACGTCCGAACAAAATATTATAATCAAGTGGGACGTCAATAACTTCAATGTCGATTAAAATGGTTTTTCTCTCAAGTTCTATGGGGACATTTTGAAAGATCCCTTCAGGCAATGATGGTCGATCGTCATAAGCTCTTAGGGTGATGGTGGATGCTACTAGCTCAAGTGAGTCGAGTTTCTACCATAATACTTTGGACATGATGCATGTGGATGCACCTTCATCGATGATACACCCATGAACTGTGATGTTTCAGATCTTAACTGGTATCTAAAAAGCTACCAGGATGGGGAGGCATGGTTCTCCACTATCTAGATCAAAGTTGATGAGTCTAGTATCAGCTGGGTCAACTGCCCCCAAGGTGGAAAACAATGATTTTCGCTAAGTTGGACAGGTTTGGAGGACCTCCAATATAGATATGGTTGCAGGAGACTGTGTTAAGTCGTCGACCAGACTGTAATTAAGAGTTGTCCTAGCATGAGGGTTGTGTACATTTCGTCCTAACAACATATGGGGTATACGAGATTTTGGTTCAATGTTAGGGCATGGAATCATCAAAGTTTGTCTGGTTGTAGCTAGGGCCGCTTCTGAGGTGGTTGGGGTCGATTCAGAGGGAAAATCGTATTGGAGAGCACGTGTTTGCAGAAGAATCTCTTCTTTGCTAGTAAGGACGATGTTGTGATCGGCCAAATTTCCAGATTGATTGAGACCTAGGTTTTGATACTGCCACATTTGGGGTGGAGTAGGGTGTACCTCATATTGGGTATTCATCACCCCTTAGTGTGGAATGTGGTTTTTCAAAACAACGAGAGGTGGTTGTTGCAAATATTGTTGTGGGACCTGCTGAGGGGAAGGCGACACTGGAGGACATTATGCGTTCATGGATTCTTTCATCCATTTGAAGTCGGAAATTTGAGGGAAATGGTTTGTATAATATCCATACTCACCACAGAGAGCACAAGAGAAGTTAGTCTGGAGGTTATTGTTCCTCCATTTTCGAGGTTGATTTTTATTGTTTCCCCCTTTGGGTTTTTGGTTGCCTTGATTTGGGTTGCCCCCAGTGGGAGGGTTTTGTTGGAGTTTATTTCCTCCTAGTCCTAGGTTGTTATTGTTTCGGTTTTTCCTTTATTGTTGGAATTATTCGACGGATGGGCCATATTTTTCATATTCATTTGTTCAAAAGTTTGATGTTGTTAAACGGGGGAGGGTTGAACAAAGTTAACACTGGCATATGGTTGTCCTAATGGAGGATCAACCAGATGTGGAGGACCATGAAATGGATAATATGGATTTTTTTTTGTGACGATCCATATGGCATATAAGAAGTTGAAGTGCTTTCATTAGTGATAAGGTTGTATGTGGAGGTAGAAGGTGGACTTGTACTTGGTTGAGAGGTCGGACGCATCATGGGTACCAGTGAGCGTCTACCCATTAGTGGAGGGGGAGCAACAGGATATGACTGTTGGTGAGCAGGAGGAGGGTAATAAGACGTCCCTCCATATGGTTTTGGATATTGATGTGCACCATAAACAGGTGATGGGTGGCTGTAAGCATTGAGATGGTTCATAGAACCAATTAACCCATCCGTAACGTGGGAAATCCTAGGTTTATCCTAGCCAAATAATATGGGTTTAGGTGCATCAGAAAATACTGTGTATAAGTAACCTGACTAAGCATAGATGAGGTCAAATTGTTGGGATTTGTTGATGGTTTCCTCTTCTAACTAAATAAAAGTGGATGCTACATCATTGGAAATAACAGAGACAAGTGATTTGACAAACCAATCAAGAGGTTGTTCTTTGGTGGTTTTCACTTTACACAAACTACGACGTCGATGTCATTCATGGATGTGGTTGGATATATGGATGGTCGTGGTTTGTTTGAACGTAGAGAGGAGTTCTAAGCCAGTATCATGATGCATTGGTAGTTGGAAAAATGACAAAAAATTATTGGTTAGTGATTCAAAGGTCACATGGGACTCTAATTTTTCATCCACGTACCACTTAGTTGATGGGCCCGTGATAGTTCTTTGAAACAACCTGAAGTGGATGGAATAATCCATGATGGTTTTTGAAGAGCATCATAAGTGGAAGGTTATAACATGGTTGGCAGGATCTTCCCCCGATTTTCCTTCAAACTTTGGAATATCTGAAGGGATTTTGGTAGGAATATTGGTCCACGTGGGGTCATGTAAAATGGGATCATTCGTGAGTTTGGGAAAATTAGGAATGTTGAGTGATGCCAAGTATGGCATAGGGAGATTTGGTGGAGAGTTAGTTCCAAGCATTGTGTGAGCAGGTAGTGGTCCTGTCCCTTGAGAGAGATTTGGTGGGGTTGTACTTCTCCCTTGAGAAGAAGTTTGACCCCCTCCTCCTTGTGAAAGAGAACTAGTGGATGGATGGCCTTGGGAATTGGCCCCAAGAAAAGTGGAACCAAGTAAAGTTGATCCCAATATAGTAGCACTCACGGATGTGTGAGATGGTTGAGTCGGTGAGTTGGTAAGACTAGAGACTCCTCCTAAAATAGGAGGGAGATTCTGTAAGTGTCTGGAACAATGGGGATTCTATGAGTCCCCTATGGTTTTCGACTAGCAAAGTGGATGTGTGCGAATAGTGACAACAAAGAAATAAATGAACAAATATTGTTTGTATAACTTGGACCTTCACAAGATAGTGTAACTCACAATTGCATGTAATCAAATGAGCATCATATATAAATCAACAGTAAAATAAACAAGCATGTGAATAGGAGAATTTTTTCCACGTGGAGGAACAATAAAAACAAATTCTCTTGTCCTAAAATATGTATCGTCCTTCCTCTCAAATAGCAATGGGCCTTCCAATAGCACTCAACAGTGGGGTCTCAAGCCACCGTAATAGGAACTAGTGAAGGTTGAAATAATCAGTAATAATGAGGGGTAGAGGGTGCATATCCCGAAAGAGCTGGTGATATTTCCAAATAGCCATACAAAATTTTATCAAGGTGCGATTGCAACTCACAATCCTCACCTAGGTAGATCTCCTAATTTTTTGTCACTAGGTACCTCGTTCAAAGTGCGACATTTAAATTTTTGGCCTCAAAAATGGGTCACGAGATGAATGCGCTTCCAAGAGTTGGGTGACTCAAAGAGGGATGTC
This sequence comes from Picea mariana, assembly GCA_032191745.1. NCBI lineage: Eukaryota > Viridiplantae > Streptophyta > Pinopsida > Pinales > Pinaceae > Picea > Picea mariana. Next base: position 67,775 of record JASDQU010372272.1, on the reverse strand, counting down.
CAGAACAATCGGACATCGGCCTTCGACCATTCACGGGTATCTCCCTGCCTTATGGTGTAGGAACACTTTGACTTGAAGGATTTGAATGCTCCCTATTTTTCAATCTCTATTGTTTGAAAATGTGAGAACCAGAGAACGGGGGATTATTTGGATGCCTACCCCCGAGATCCTACCTAGACTAAAAAGTTTATTTTGGCACCTCCTGTGGAAGAAAATTTAGTGAATGTTTTGAAAAAATTTAGATATGGTGGGCTGAGAGATTGGAGGGGTGGACCAATCTCATTTGAATTAAATGGGTGTGATTAATTATTCAAAACCTACTTCAACCGCCACTATTCAAAATAGAAATTATGTGTGTGAGGAGTGGCTTTCTGTATAAGCAAGTGAAAAAGTGTGCCAAGATTTTCATAAGTTAAATGTGAGATTGCAACATGTGGACTTTCTATAGTACTTACAAATATTTTTTACCTAGCTTACTATGTGTCTTTGGTACAACCTTGCGGAATATTTAAATCCCTAAAGAACTAGCAATGTGGATATATGGATCATTTACAAATCCTTTAAACTCCCTAAATGTTGTTTATACTAAGAAAACTTTGAAATTATCTTAGATTGTAAGCATGTGGGCATGTATAGGCCCGTTACTTTGATATTTAAACTTCACTAGATTGTGCTCTAAACTAAGAAAGCAATTTTAAGAAATTATCCTAAGTTTGCAACATGTGGGCATGTATGGACCCTTACAAAACTTTAAGATCATTTCAAAAAACTAAAAGGAACCCTAAGGGAGCTTTGTCCTCTCCGAAAGATTTTTGTTAAGGGAGATTAAATGTTCCTTTAACCACCTTTCTGATTCTCAAGAGCACACTAGGGTGTGAGGGAAGAGCATACCTGAGGGTCAAAGTTAACTTCTAGTCCCAATTTAAGTGATTTATGTATGAAAGCAATAACATCAACTTAAAATTTTACAATCTAAATAAGTCATCCATATGGAAACAAAGAAAAAAAGGAAAATATTGACTCTTTTTACCCATTAAGTACCTATGTTAACTAACCTTTTATATGGGAAAAGATTCATTTTCAAAAAAACACAATGAAATTTGTCTCCAAGAGCTTTGTGTACAAGAATTGCTACAACTATAAAGTCTACCCACCTACACCTCCACTCGATTGATCTTCCCATCCACTGGCACCAATAAAAGAGAGTTGCTCGCAACATAATTGAATATAATAAAAATAATTTATAGCTACTATTAAAGTGGACAAACTTAGTAGCACCATTGGCCAGAGATGAGTATGTAGGTTCCTTTTCTAGGACCGAGAGAGTTTTTAGCTTTTTATGTGATTGTGTTTTGCAGTTCATCATTTATGCCACAGCCTATAGATAATGGTGTGTTCGGACTCTAAACATTCAAGCTAACTACTATTAAAAATTGGAGCCTGCTTGAAGTTCATTGTTTTCGTCTCTTTTGAATTATTGACATTTCATTTGACTATTCAGTGGTCACGTGACCTTATATCTATGTTTGTGCAATTGAGAAGTGAGGTGCGCTTACAACTTCTTGTTGTGAGAGATATCTATTTGAATATGTAAGTAATATATAAGTAATATATATGGCCGATAGTCCAAGATGGGTTTGAGGGTCATGTGCCTTTTCAAAACTCTTATATTAACAAACAACCTGCAATCTTGTTTATGTGGAGAAGGTGCTTGTAGAATTCATATTAACAACAAATGCTCAACTTTGCAACCATTGTCCACAAGAACAAGAACAATATGTGTTATGTGGTTGGTAGCTTTATGCAATTGTAGTTTTTTTTACTTGTGAGATTACACCTTACATTTCCATGGGGATGATGTGGTTATGTTGGAGTGAGTTCCAGTGAACATAGACGTTGTAGTCATTCAAAGCATCATAGAGTGAATTTTTTTGAAAGGCTAAGGAATATTTTCTTAATTGCATAAGAGAATCCAAGATCATAGAAGACAAGAAGCATCCTTACTTACATGTTTGTTGGATAACAAGGTGCAGAGAAGTTGCACTTTATGTAACCGAGAAAAAGCTTAGTTTGTGTTCATAAATACATCTAGAATAGACTTGCAACCAAGAGAAGCACTGAGATCTGAAGAAGATAGAATACAACCCATAAATGCAACTCATAGTGTCGATTGGCATAAGTGGGCTATTTCAATTAACAGACAGATATACAAGGATTAGCTATAATTATTGTTTACCAGAAAAGTTAAAACTCTCATGTAATATATTCATCAGTGGTGCGTGATTTACATCCACATCCAAACCAGGTAATTGCTAAAGTACCGAAAAGAACAGACGAGTAGATGTGCTAACATAGTAAAATTCGTCTGTGAAGAAGCAGTAAGTAAATCCATGGCTTTGGAGGGACTGCAATACATATAATTTTTACATGAATACACATACAATAGATGGAGATGCAATATATATAATCTTATAGATGACTACAGATAGCTTGTTATTACACATTAGCAGACTGATTGGGCGGTCTATTACGCGGAGCCACCATAACCGGCCATTAAATTATTCCATGGAATAGTAGAACTGTGAACGTTTTCATAATGATTGTCATGGGTACTAACAGAATCAGATGCTCCCCGCATACTTGAAGCAGTCCTCTGCGCGAACATTGAGCAGAGATTGCAAGCTAAAGCAGAGAGTTGCTGAAGCATCAAGGGTATGTTCCTGCTTGAGGGAATGGATAACACCAACGAGAAGAGGAGGTCCAACACGCGCAACATATTACACAGAATATATTACAGTGCTTCAAATATGTCTGTATTCAGCAGGAGAAAAGAAATACCGGAAGTGGAATCTGGATAACAAAAAGACAATGGGAAATCAGAAATGCTGTACCCACTCCTTTTGCCACAGTCTGCAACAAGCAAAATAGACGATATTCCGTACCCTAAAACTGCTAATCGAACCCACCGATACTCGTTTTTCTTCCTCGGCACCCTCACTGCCTTCTTCTGCACCAAGGTAGGGTTCTTGTAAGGCCGAAGCGCCTTCTACTTCTCCAGGTTTCATTTCCTTGTAAACAGAAAACTAAATGTTTATTATTTATTACAATGGAAGTATTGCAGCCCACACTGGCTTTAACAACTGATTTGATGAGCCCAAAAAGTGTCAGTGGGATTTAACTATTACATTTAGTGCCCCCTTGTGATCTTATTTCTGTCATACATAATCTGTACGGTGGATTTGATTCCGAAATACATCATGCAAAATGACAACTCCAACCCTGGTTGTATGACACTGGTTACCTATGACATTTATTTTTCATTGTGGCATGATGATGATTCCTATTAAGGGTTATTTTTAATTTCAACTTGATAAGTAAGTTAGATATAGAGTCTAATTATTTAAGATTTTAAAGCTATCATATAGAAAGGAAAAGTATCTTTAAATATTTTTTTATGTGTTATTTATTATTATTTTAAAATTAAATAATTAAAATATATTAAAAAATGATAGTTGGAGCATGATTTCATGTTAGTTTTGGAATTTTGCAAAACATTAAGATTTTAATGATATTTACAAATACTAGTTGGAGTATGATTTCATGTTAGTTTTGGAATTTTGCAAAACATTAAGATTTTAATGATATTTATAAATACTAGTTAAAACATGTTTTCAATGTTTTCATGTTAGTTTTAAAATTTTGCAAAATATTAAGATTTTAATGATATTTATAAATGATAGAATGTTTTCATGTTAGTTTTAAAATTTTGCAAAATATTAAGATTTTAATGATATTTATAAATGATAGTTAGAGCATGCTTTCATCTTAGTTTTGGAAATTTGCAAGACATGAAGATTTTAATGGTAGTTATAGTAAGTTTGTTTGCATTATAATTCCAGTTGTGCTTAGTTTGTAGATCTGGCTTTGATCTCCATGGCTTTGGAAGGGTGAAGGGAGCGTTGCAGGCCAAGTCTCCTTCCGATTAAACAGGATGTGCTCAAGTTTATTATGAAATGTTTTTTTAATATTATCTAAAAATTTAAATGTAGTTTTTGTAGTTTATATATATAAAAGTATTTGTAAATATTTTTTTAATATATTATTTATTTGTTTTAAAATTGAATAGTTAAAATATATTATGAAATGGGAGTTGGAGTATGCTCTCTACCTCCAAACTATTAGTATTAAAGAAATTGTAGGTATTTTAAGTGATTTTTAGTGGATATTGACTTAATTCTTAAGTAATAGATTTGTTATAAATATTGGTTTTGAAATTTTGTAAAACATTAAGATTTTAATGGTATTTATGGTAAGTATGTTTTGTATTTATTCAAAATCAATACTATTTGATTAAAAACTAATTACAATAATATATATTAAAAGGGTATAATAATGTGATGATATCATTAATTTTAGTTATCATTGTTTGTTGTTTTATTTTAGTTAGTTATGTTAGAATATTAAAAAAAGAAAACTCACCTTAATATAAAAAAATTAAATAATTACATAAATACATATTTACATAACAACATATAAATTAAAATTTATACACTAAGAAATTTCATCCCTCTTAGTATTTGATAAATCAAGTTTAAGATGGATCTATGCTGATTTTTTTATTATTAATCATTACACTTAAAACAAGAAGTACTAAACATATAAGGTGTATGGAAGTCAACACAGCAAGTTATCATGATATCTATATCTATTTGGAATAGTTTGCATTAAGGTATGGTAGTTGCTCCCATGTTTATGGAATGTTGTGTCTTTTATTAAATGTATAAACAAGTAGATTACAATGCTTTATCTTTTATTAAATAAAAAAGTACACTACTATATTTTTTTTTAGTAAATAAATAAGTACAATAATATTAAATTACAAGCTAAAGCTCATGTTATTTTTATAGAATTAGCAAAAAAATAAAAATATTTAATTTGAGAATTCTTATTAAAACCATATAGAAATAGTCATTTCATTGCACTCAACCAATAGAAAATTAGCTATTTTAAATTTTATAAATTAATAAATCAATAAAAATAATTTTTTATAAAAATTAAAATTAATAAAAGAAAATTAACAAACTTTTGAAATCCTTATATAATTTCAAGCAACTAATTGAAATTCAACATTTTTTTGACCAAAAAACAATTACAATATACAATGCCTTTAGACAGGTATAATGAAAATTTATAACCATTCAACCACATTTTTTTTTTAGGAATTTCAAAGTGTTGAAGATGATAATATAAAACTTTAGAAACAATCACAAAATCAAACATTTTTGTCAACATCCATATAAAAGACATGTAATCTATGTATTCATATGATGCATGAACACATCATCTTATACTCATATTTTGAGCATACTCCAATCTTGCTTAACCATGGGAGTCATGTTCATTCTAATTGTCATAGAACAAAATAAATTGTGGTAGATCTTGAAGCCTTTGTTGAAGGGTGATAATTATATCAAAATACTATAAAATCAATGAAGAGACTCTACTTGCATTATAGGCCTCTAGGAACATGACAATCTAGCATGATTGCATCTACTACTTCTTATTTACTTTAAGTTATTTACGATTTGGAGCTTCCCAAGATCCATAGAAACACAATACTAAAAGAAATTACTTATCAAGACCACCTAGTATGTTATTTTTATTGAGGATAATGATTGTTCACTTTATCTCTCAAACCATGTAAACATGCATGAAGGACAGGGATCTTAGAGCATAATATCTAATGCATAAGTTTGATGATAATTAAAATTATGTTGTACATTCTTTATAGTTTTCTTAATGATCCCACCCAACTTAAAAAATGTGTTCCAAACATTAATGCTACAACAACTAAATCTCCTTGATCTTCGGCTTGGGATGAGGCAAGCGAAAAGAGAGCTACAGGGCATTCTCAAAATATTTGCAAAGTATCATCATGTTGATGTCAATGTTGCTAGAAACAAGAAAGAGTGAAAGAATTTGATAGATAAAGATGCATGGAATCAGGAAAAGAGGAATGATCCTTTTGAATAACAAAGGAGTGAGGATTTGATGATGTTATAAATTGAATGAATATAATTACAATTCTCATTGTTGTAAACTCAATTTTAGATATTTTGCTAAAATAATAACCATATTTGATACTAAAGTTATAACCATGTCATGAATTTTAAGTGGTAAACACATAGTGTTATGAATACAACAAAATAAGCGTGAATCAACATGTTCGACACTATTAGTGAGATGGAATATGTAAACATGAAAAAAAAAAAAAGATGACTTGATTTTCCTAGGGTTGCTCAATGTCTATTGTTTGCTCTTCAAAATTGGCATTCGACAACTTATTTGTAATTAATCTTACTAATAAGCTCTCAATGTCATTACAATTTACATCCATAACCTATGACTATTTTTTGGTTTTTTATAGAGCGAAGAGTGGATGCAAATATAACAAAGGAAATGATATTAGAGCAAATGTTGGAGGTAAATATAATAAAACAAATGGCATTATGGCAAGTGTGTGATTAAAAAACATGAAGTATGTAAACTAAATGCAATGCCAATTCCCATATTGGCAAGAATCTACAATGCTCATAACACATGAATTCAAGTGGAGATTCACAAAGACAAGGTGTCTAAGCTTTTTGGGGAAGCTTTCATTAAGTGACACATAAAATAGTACATACACCAATATGATGGTAATATATTTATCTAGTTGTGAACTATGTGAGGGATTTAATGTTGTAGAATGGTACATCGTATTAAGGAATAGATAAGAGTCAACTAGAACAAATATTATTTTAATATTTATATGTGAAAGACAAGTATTGTGTGATGAATCAATAATAATTGACCAACCAATCACTAAAAGTGAGGATATTGATGAGTTATTGAAAATATGACCCTTCCTTTAATCTTTTATGATATTTATTGTCCTTCACAAATAACCAGTAATTTCAAAATTTTAATTCTTTGAAAAATATTTTTTAAATTATCTTTTAAGACATTTAAACCGATTGAAAAGACTAGAAAAAATCAATTTTAATGGTTAATTCCCATAAAACAATTCCCAAGACCCACATCCATGAGTTCCTCTTAGATCTATAGATACATTAATATTATTAAAGGAATTAAAAAATTATATCATTCTATAACCATTTGGCCAGTATTAAAAAAATTAAAAAATTATATCACTCCATACATCATTTGGCCGTATATATATGACAGTGTATTCGATATGCATACCACTAACGAATCAAAATATGACATTTTATTCGATCTGCACACATAAAGAGAATAAAAATCCATTCATTTCCACTTTATTCGATGTGCAAGCAAATAACAAATCAAACGAAAGAAAGATATAAAAAATGCTTTCATTTCCAAGACAATGAAAAGCGGTCCAAGGAATCTATGGAATAAGACAAGGAAAAGTGGTCCAAGGAATCATGCCAAGTGAACAAATATAAAAATAATTATATTATATTATTTTTATTTTTTTAATTATTTTTATAATAATTATTTTTTATATTTACATATTTTATTTATAATATATTCTTTAAATTTAAGTTTTTTTTTAAATATCAAAATTCAATAGTTAAGTTATAACAGTCCTAAACTCAATCCAATTAGAGTAAAAAACATTACAGCTAATTCCGTCTTCAAACATTTAGCTAACTTACTATATATATACAAACATTGAGCTATCTATCTATCTATCTATCTATATATATATATATATATTTTTTTTTTAAATATTTATTTACTTTAAAACATTGATTGTATTGACTTTATTCATTATTTAAAATATAATGACAACCATCTTTAAATATATACAAATATCGAGCTAAACAACCTAAGTGGGTCTAATGGTTAAGAACATGTGTTTCTTCTTTAGAGGTTACAAGTTCAAATCGAGAGGGGGGTAGGGTATATATACCTCTGTAAACTTTACCAGTCAAATCGCTGGGCGGAAGGGAGTCCCTTGTCCCACAAACAAGAGGGTCTCATACACCAATTTGGTGTGACTTGACCGTGACCTTAAAAATAGATTATTATTATTATATATATCTATATTGATTGTATTGACCTTATCCATTATTTAAAATATAATGACAACCATCTTTAAAGTAAATGCGTGGAGACATACAAACGATTTTAATAATCAATTGTTCCCAAGGTGGAAAGAAACGTCATAATAATGAGATGTCACTAAATGTAGTTGTTTCCACTAGATTAACAATATATGTAAGCATAGTGCGTTATGCAATGTGATGACATCACAAATACCTTAGAATATGCTATGCTTAACCATGATATGAACATATATGCAACATACAAACTATCCCTTAGCTTATTGCGCCCTCAGGGAAGTTAAAATAAACATATGTTTTCAGGATTGAGGAAATACTTGTACAAAGTGTCCTCTGCCCAAGTCTATGTCTTGTTTTTATTGGCAACAAAGTATGAAAAATCCATGGTGGTGTTGAATTGTCTCATAACTAGTCCATTGAGATTTGGCCTTCTAATAAACTCCATTGGAGTGAACACACCCATAATAGTAGATCCAAACTTGTAAGAATAGAAAAATGAATAAAGGGGTGAACTACCCCTTAATAGTTAAGGTAAACCATAAATTAATTTACAATGGCAAGAACAAACTCTAATGTTGATGGTCGGTTGACACATAGTTAAGGAAAATATATCAAACAATGGATAGATCACAACGAACACTTATCTAAACTTAGTATCTATAGCGCTAGCCTCAACATAGTACCAAGGATGAATTCAACCAATAGTTAACCCAATTATGATATG
>JASDQU010372272.1:16876-27746 GCA_032191745.1 Picea mariana | reverse complement strand
GAGATTTAAGTGTTAGGTCAATTGCCTGGACCTTCGAGGCACCCGGTAAGTATGAGAGAACTGAAGGTGGATTCTGTCCATATACCACTTCAAAAGGAGTCATGCATGTAGCTGTATGGTATGAAGTGTTGTACCACCATTCATCTAGGGGTAACCATTGAGCCCATTGATTTTTCTTTTCTGAGGAAAAACACCTCAAATATGTTTCCAAACACTTGTTGACAACTTCCGTTTGGCCATCAGTCTGGGGATGATAAGCTGTGTTGAGATGCAATTCGATGCCTAGTGTTGGAGCCACCCTTGTTTTATTTTTTACCCTTCACAATTTTCAATTTTTGATACTTGAAATCTAAAGATGTCCTTTTGATTCCCCCCCCCGAAGCTTTGGAAACTCTGCAACCTTGTCGAATAAGCCACGATGCTTTTTCTACCTTCAAAAAACAAGTCCACTTTGGTAAGAACGTTCGCTCTTTTTTGTTTTATTTCGGGATCTCGCAAGTCAGATACTTTAAAACTTGAGTTCATACATCCCAAGTCACGAAACGGCGAAGTCATTTTAAATTTTCTCCCAAGGAATTAACTAGGGTAAAATCTTTTAACTCATGATTTGACGTTGTCATGGTGTCGCGCCTCGGCATTCATCAAACCCAAGTTTTTATTTTTACAGCCCCGAGAGCCGAGAACGCGAAGGTACTTTTGCAATAACCCTGGTCAAGGATTGAAGGCAAAAAGCTGACCATGGTTAAATTGGTTCTCGGTGTTTCGCCGCTCGACACTATCTTTTCGAAAATTATGGCGTCCAAAGCTCCGAATCACGAAGTCGCAACGTAATTATAGCATGATTAATTAATCTCCTAATCCAAGATTTTCTTACTCTTAATTAAATCTTAATTATCGCCATCTCGAGGTTTCGTGACTCGGCATACTAGTCTCCAAAATTTTTATCTTAGAAGTTCTGAGTCACGATACGGCGAGTAAATCGATAATGAAATTAATCATGTTTTAAATCATGATTACCTTTAATTAAACTGAAGTCAGTCCTCGCGATCTCGCGAGTTGGAGATTTAAATTGTTAAAAGAAAATCCACGATGTGGCAAACGACAAGAAATGGATTTGCGTTGGTAATATTTGATGATTTAAGATAGGGCAATATATATCCCGCGCCCTGAGGCCCGTGCGTTTCCCCAGGGAGCCATCTTTCTCCCTACTCCGACTGACTATCAAACCGCCAAACATTGATGACATTAATGGATAATTAGGGTGAATCCACGAATAATAAGATCGGATTTTACGCAATGAATTTGTTTCTAATTGTGATTTGACAGACTTATTTCAAAAGTACAGAATTTTCAAATATATACAGGAGTTTCATTTTATTATAATGAAAACATTTTTCATAAGCACCCAGAGCTCGTCATTTCTGAGCAAACTAATTTCTGCATGTATACGCAGTTCTACCGCAGAAGGGTGAAAACACAAGCTTCAGCTATGGCTCCACGTAGAGCAGCAAAGGCGAATGTCGAGGATGCAGGGCAAGGCTCGGATAATGTCTCTGACACTTCACCTCGGAGTGGTGGCTCGGTTCCTAGCTGGTCATTTGTTTCAGACATTTTACAATCTGAGTTGGTGAACTATTCAGACTCCGACGACAACGAAAAGGACGACTTGAACACTAAATACAAGACAGTTGTGCAATCCAGAATGCACCTGGTGGCAACCAGACCACGGTTTCTCCCATATTATGATATGATCCGATGGGCATTGGATCACATAGACCTACCCACCAGAACTATCATGAACGACCAACGGGTCACGGTCGAGACTTTTAGACCAGAGCACATCCAAACCATGTATAAGCTCTCGACGACATCTGAATACACATATGATGCTGAATTCCTGGAGGGATTCAAAGAGAAGGAGTGCATCTAGTACGAAAAAACCATTCCCGATTTGATCAAAGATTGGGTTTCGCGTGCTGTGAAATTCAGAGCAAATGACCAGGGTGTTTATTCAATCGCTTCGCTGGAGCCACAGTAGAAGTATGTGGCAATGATGACATGCCGACTATTCGGAAGGGAGGATACATCACATTTCTACATTGCATGGGTGCCTCTCATGTTTCGGGTCGCAGAAGGTTGCTCGTTTAATTGGGCAAAGATACTCTTGGACAACTTGGCCAACCGGGTCACAGAGTATCGAGATCATAAGGCAAGTGGGAGACCATCCTCATTTTTCATGTCTGCATATATCATGGATGCGGTATGTACCATGACACCATTTCCTTTGATGAACTGGGCTTGGAATCTAGCCCAAGAAAAACCTATACATGAGTATCAGGATAAACTGTGGGAGAATAAAGCAGACAAATTCATTTATGAAATTTTCAACTGGGTGATGGTGCCCCTGCACATCGCCATTTTTGGTCACCCGCCACCTCGCATCTCGGATAGCATTGCTGCAAATCTGAGTGATATAGCGGACCGGTACGTGGAGGCAGAGTTCTCCTATTTCAGAGTGTTCGAAGCTACTGTTCCCCCTCTTGCATTACCACTGTTCATCCCCGACAAGCTGGCTTGTCACGAGATCGCCCGACAAACAGTGATTGGCGGAGTGATTAAAGAAGTCAAAGCATCATCAAAGAAGGTGTGGCCGTTTTTTCTCGTTCGACTAAATTCTTATTCTTTATTGGACTTCGGGCATGCCAAAGCCGAGGCTGCAGCCTTGGAAGACCTAAAGTTGGTCTCCATCGAGTATAAAAAACACGATCCACAGAGGGTTGTAAGCAACCCTTTAGCAAATTGTGGGCTCAAGAGATTCAAGCATGAGAACTCACCCTCGGATGATATTTTCCGAGGGGCGAGGTCTTATGACGAAGTCCTACCCCGGATCCAATCCTTGGCACCCGAAGACATAGCCACTGTATTGAGATTCCAGAAAAATAGACGAAGTTGTCTCCCCATTGTGTTGGGAGGTTCGGGTGTTCCGAGACACAACAGAAGGACACAGCAGGATCCAGAGATGCTACTCCTGACTCGGGAAAAGAACAAGACAAGGAGGAACCAACGAAGAAGCCCGAAGCAGAGGAAAAGACTCCGGACTCACCAAAGAAACAAAAACCGGAGACCGAAACAAAGACTCTAGGAACGCCCAAGAAGAAAAATCCTGTCGATACCCCAAAAGAGTCAACAAAACAAATCGGAGAACCCGTCACCTCAGTCACACCATTGCATTCGGCACAGGGAAATGTCACTGAAGGATGGATTTTTAATGAGGAACTGAGGCCTATCAAAGCAAAAGAAATTCCTCCAAACGAGTTCTTCTTTGACAAAAAGAGGAAAGCGGTGGTGAAAAGGGAATTCTACCAGGAGGGAGAATCGGCCGCTAAAAAATTCAAGGTTATGACCGATGGAAAGAACAAAAAGAATGAACAATTCGCCACGAAGATTGCAGGAACGCTAGGAGCGTATGCTTCGGCAAATCAATTTTCAGTCGGATTGTTGAAAAACCAACTCAAAAGAAAAAATCGCTTGATCAAGACTCTCGAAGCCAGAGCAGCTTCGACCATAGAAAATGCTAAAGGTTAGGTGAGCAGGGAAATAGAACTGGCCTGACTAGCTGATAGAAATGAAATAGAAGTGCTCAAATCCAAGCTGGAGCAATCACATCTAGTGATCTGAGGTGGTCGGATACAGATGGGTCAACAGAGGACTATGATCGCAGAGCTACAGGATCATATAGAGGTCACTGAAAGCAGGGTGATCGATGTCGAAGGTTTTAAATCCTGAGCGATCAAGATTCGGAGCAAGATCTCTTTTGCACAACAGAGTTTGCTCGCCAAAGTAGGAACAATCCGAGAGGATTGTCTGTTGATACATCGAGTTTCTGAGAACTTGACTGTCAGAGAGAGAGATGCAGAAGTAGCTCGTGTCTCCTTTCAGGAGGCGGTAATAGCCACGAACAATAGAGTTTGGGCAGGTCCTCCCGGACTCACCATCTCAGAACAAACTAGAGGTAACATTCTGTTGAAGGATTGGGAGCATAATATTGCCTTAGGCAAGGAACAGGCCCAAAAAGTAACCAATTCATTAGAAGAAGCCTTCAATGCTATAGATGGTGAGCTGTTGGGTATGGACAGTGGAGGCGACGCAGAAACATTAATGAAAATGAATGTAGAACAGATCTCGCTCGATCTGAAAGAGAAGGATGAGAGAGATTCGATCGATATATATCAGATGGACAGGGTGGACATGGCTCAAGTTGACAAGCACTTAATCCAACCCAGTGCACAACTAAGTGCCCTCGACATCGTCGATGCACAAATGGAGGAAAAGCTGCAGCATTTAGCCTGAGAATGTTACTTCACCAAGGCCAGTTGTCGAGCGGAACCTTCACGGCTCGTATCTCAGTTTGTGGAAAAATGTAGCGCCTGCACCGAATCCACGCGAAAATGAGCACCTGGCACCAATTGAAAATAGAGTAGGAGAAAGGGAGCGATTGCACCCCTTTCGGTTGTAACCAAATTGGTGAAACCGTTGAAGATTCTAACTGATATGTAAAAGTGTATAAATATATCACAGAAAGAAAGAAAGAGGGATGGACCTTTTTTGTGTCGATTGTAATAGAGTTTTTGCATTCGAGAAGTTAATATAAGCAAATCTAGAGATTCTTGATTCCGTCAAGACTGTGTTACAAGTTTGTTTCTTTGTATTTCATGTTTCATTTCATTCCATTATTCATAATTGATGTGCTTCGTTATACTTTAGTACGACCACTACTATAACGAAAGGATTTTGGTTTTCTGCAATTGTTTATTGTCTTTCCTCTGCACCAGCTATCAGCGGGTGTAAGACCAATCTGCACTTTCAGAATCCTATATGTATTCTTTTCTAATGTCGGTTATTTCCTTACTAATTTCCTCTTCTGTTTATATGTGAGTTTTCTCTTTGACAGGAACCTTGCGTTATATACAACTAAATGTTTTTCTCTCACCTCACACCTTTTAATTAAAATATAACACAGTTACGGGAAAGAGCCTTCAATTTGCATTCTTATTTTATTCCTGAAAACGTAAAATTCTCTTTATTTCAACCAAATTGAGACAACATTTAATCTCTCTTTAAATCCTTTCATACTCTTACTGTTCCTCCATGACTGTCCCTACAGCAACACAACCTAATCTCGAACCTGGACTATCGAATCAAATGCAAATCACCTTAAACCTTTTTGACATAATCCTTAAAACTGCTAATAACCAGGACGAACTTGAACGTTCATGGGCAGCCATTGAACAAGATATAACTACCCAGGAACAGTTGGAAGCTAGACAACACCAACGTAGAAACCTTCCCTAGTTTCCTTTACCGAAAGTTGACGTTACCCTCTTACCCATATTTCACTTACTTTCGGATTCCTTGACACTGTACTTTAAAGCCTTGAGTACAAACTCAGGAACAACATCTTTCTAGCACCGTTGTTGGGGAGCGAAGTTACGAAATCTTTTTCCCTGGGAAAACAACTTTTATTTCGTTGAAAGTGCTACTCCTTGATAGTGAACATAGAGTAGACACATTTATAAGGATTTTTAAATATTTCACTTGGCGACTCCATGAAAAAATAAATTGGCATCTGATAGAAGGAATACCAGACAGAACCCAGATGGTAAGCTGATTACGCCTGTTACTGATCCCGAAAAAATTTTAAAGACTAAATGCCATTCAGAACCTTCTACTTCATGTAGTCCTTTGTTTGATACCAAATATCTGACTTCAAACTGCTCTGAAGTTAGGAGTGAGATTCATTCGACTTTCCCATCCGTACACAAGGGAAAAGGTCATCTAGAAAGTTCGTCGACAGTTAACATACCAGCTTTTCTTCGACAGAACTTTCTGGTCTCGCCTGATTCCAAAGAGTGTGTTACACACTTATTTTCCACACCCAAATCAATGGCAGCCGCCGGAGGTGGTGGTGGAGGCGCTCCTGGAGGAGGAGGTGGAGGTCAAGGGCATGTCCCCCCTCCCAGAGTATTTGCAAAAGTAGTAGCGAGATACGCTCCCTTGGTTTTGCCTGTCCCCCTTCATGATCTTCTTGAAAATTACATCAAAAATCTTCCTAAGTTCATTGGGGAGGGAGATCTAACCACAGCCGAGCATATAAATTTCTTCGACCAATTTGCAGACATCTGTGGTATCGAACACGAAGATGTCTATTTGAGACTTCTTGTCTAGACCTTTGAAGGACAGGTCCGAACTTGTTTTCAGAGCCTCCCCGCAGCTTCTATCCTAACATATGACGCTTTGGAAGATGCTTTCCTCAGACAATGGGGTGAGCGAAAAGATCACTTATATTACCTTACCGAGTTTGGGTCCCTAAAGAAAAAGAACTCAGAAACAGTCATGGAATTTATTCTGAGATTCAACAAATTGTATAATAATATTCCAACTGTAGTTAAACCCTCGGCCAAAGTAACCTTCGCGGGAGATTTCGAACCAGATTTCGCACTACTTTTGCGAGAAAGAAGAGGAGCCACCCTAAATAGAATGCAAGACGATGCTGTCAAAATAGAATCTAATATGATGGCTTCAGGTCAGTTAAAGGCCAAAGTAGAAACAGTCAACTGTGAAAATAGACGTTATAGGGAACCAGCGGGTCCTTCAGGGTCAAATAGATACACTGATGACAGGGTAGAAGATATGGCCCGAGTAATTAAAGAACTGTCCAACAAAATATCTAGGATGGAGTTGGACCAGGCTAAAGTTGATTCTCCTACTAAAAAGGACTTCAGGAGAAACCCAAATCCCCCAAATCAACACAGATAAATAAAGATTGAGGATCAAAAAATACAAGCTCCACTAAAAAAAGAAAATTTTATAGGAGCAAATGACCTCCAAGATTTCGGAGATTCGGAAGATGAAGTCGTGAATTTCGGTGATGAATGTTCGCAGCCGTATCTGACTCGTGAAGACTATGAAAAATATTTGAATACCCCACAACCATCAAATGAGGATGAAGAAGGTGATCACACTAATCTTATTGTATCTCAACCAAAAACAGAGACTATAATAGCTGAGTTTCAACCAAAGTACAACCTAAGATCTAAGAGTAAGCCCACCTCAACGAATCAACCTAATAAAATCCTTAAAAGAGGTCATGCTTATGAACCTCCTTCGGATGAGGCCTTGTTACCCAGCAACAAAACCAAGGTAGCAAGCACTCAAGAATCCGAGGTGAAAAAAGTTGAAACTCAAGCACAAGAAACTGAACCAGTAGATAAAGTTACATCTTCAACTAAGATCACGAGTGATAAAGAGATCCAGACAAGTAAGCCGGAAAGAAAAAAATTGGAAGTCTCGACCAAAGAAACGGACAAGGTAAACACATCTTTCAGTTTTGAAAATGAGTTAAACAAAATTAAGATATCGATTCCTTTGATAGAATTAGAAAAAAACCCCACTTATCGGAAGCAAATTGCCAAAGCGATGGGTGTCTATGAGCTAGAAAGTCAGTCTGATGTTATAAACCTGGAAGATGACAGACCTAACATCACTTTTGGTCCCCATTTTGAAGGGTCCAAAGACAACATCGCTCCTTTTTATATCACTCTGAATGTATATGATCAGTTGTTGCATAATTGTATGTTAGACTCAGGGGCTTCTCATAATGTTATGCCCAAGATTATAATGGACAAGTTGGGTCTTCAGATAACAAGACCTTATGGAAATCTGTACTCTTTCGATTTGAGAAAGGTTAAATGTCTGGGGATGATAAAAGATCTGGTAGTTACCCTGGCTCAGGTCTCGATCAAAAGTATCCTGATGGATGTGGTTATCGCAGATATTCCACCAAAATATGGCATGCTTCTCTCTAGATCATGGGGAGCCAAGTTGGGGGGCTCTCTACAGTTAGACATGTCATATGCCAAAATCCCTATGTTTGGCGGTCAGTTCACTCGTTTGTACAGAGAAACTAGATTAGCGTATACAATCAGTGACCCAAAAAACCCAAATAACTTTCCCATTTACGTTGCAAACCAAGATCTGGGGAATTGTATTTTGTCCTTTGATGATGACTTGGATGGGTGCCCAGAGGAACTCAATATGAATTAATAAGAAACAAGTCATTTGACAGAAGATCTGTGTAACACTGGAATTTGGAAAATGTTTTTCGATGGTGCCTTATGTTCTGAAGGGGCAGGTGCGGGAGTGCTCTTAGTAGCTCCTGAAGGTAAATTCATTGTTCCTTTTTCTTACCGACTGTAGTGGGACATAGATTACACAAACAATGTATGAAAATATGAAGCATTGATTTTAGGATTAGAGGCTGCGAAAAGGCTAAATATAAATAACCTGAAAGTTTATGGTGACGCAGAGCTAATATTTAAACAAATAAACCGACAATACCTAGCCAAGCATCCCAGACTAAGAACATACAGAAATTGTGCTTGGGATTTGATGGAAAAAAATTTCTCATCTGTAAAGGTCCATTTTATCCCTCGCGCAGAGAATCTACATGTTGACGCATTGACCAAGGCAGCTTCAACCTTTTCTCCTCCCACGACCATCAAACTGAAGTATTACATCGAAATCAGATATAAACCCTCTATACCAGACAATATCTGACACTGGCAGGTTTTCGAAGATGACAAACAAATAAAGAAATTTCTTGCAGTAGTAGGTGAGTTCTCTGAAACTCATCCAGACCAAGAGAATCAAAATGATTCAATGTGGACTATGCAAGAAAGGGAAGACCCTGAAACCTTCCGAGAAAAAATAGCGGATCATCGTATGTTGGTCCTTAAAAACAACCAAATTCTGAAAGGCTTAATTCCTTTAGAAAGACATACTTGTGAAATCCACTTTATAGCCCCAACCAGAAGAAGTGGAGGACTGGGATATAGGAACTGAGAAAGAATCCAGGATAGTAAAGATATCTAAGTTCCTCCCTCCCAAAGTAAAAGTCCAATACAGAGACCTACTCAGATAGTACAAAGATGTCTTCGCCTAGTCCTATGATGAGCTTAGAACGTATGACACTTCCATAATCGAGCACAAGATAACTTTGAAGCCCGAAGTCAAGCCGTTTACGCAAAAGCTTAGGCAATTTAACCCCATTTTGTTGCCCGTGATTGAAAAGGAAGTTAAGAAGCTTTTAGATACGAAAATAATCGTACCTCTGAGGTACTCGGACTGGGTGGAAAATTTGGTCCCGGTCAGAAAAAAGAACGGAGAAATCAGACTGTGTGTGGATTTCTTAAACTTGAATAAGTCTTCTCTAAAGGATAATTATTCTCTCCCCAAAATGGACCACATCCTAGAAAAGGTAGTCGGAGCAAATCGAATGTCTATGGTAGATGGGTTCTCTAGGTATAACCAAATCGCCATGAACGAGCAAGACAGAGAAAAAACTACTTTCACCACACCATTGGGTACATTCATGTATGACAAAATGTCGTTTGGTTTGATGAATGCAAAAGCTACATTCCAGCGCGCTATGGACATTGCTTTCGTAGGATAAAGAGACAAGATCGTAGTCATCTACCTTGACGATTTGACGGTTTTCTCTAAAACCGATGAAGAACATTTGATCCATCTAAAACAGACTTTCGAAAAATGCCGCAGGTATGGTCCGTCTTTGAACCCAAAGAAATCACATTTCGCTATGCGGGAAGGTAAGCTTCTGGGGCATATCGTATCTAAGGATGGGATCAAGATTGATCCTAAGAGGATTGAAGCAATAGAAACTATAAATATTCCCAGAAATGTAAAAGAAAGTCAATCTTTCTTAGGTACAATAATTTTTTTACGAAGGTTTATCCCAAATTTTGCTGAGATTATCAAATTGATCACAGGAATGTTGAAGAAAGATAGCAGAGTAAATTGGACGACCGAGGCTAAAGCATCGTTTTCACATATTAAGAAAGTCATCAGCGAGGCACCTGTGTTAGTAAGCCCAGATTACCTGAAAGATTTTCTTATCTTCTCGTTTGCTTCCGAACATACTATCACCGCAGTGCTCCTGAAAAAAGATGATGAAGGATTCGAACGGTCGATCACGTTTTTTAGAAAGAGCCTTAGAGACGCCAAACTAAATTATGATATCATAGAAAAACAGGCATACACAATGGTGAAATCTCTAAAAGCATTCAGAACCTATGTACTACATTCAAAAATTATCGCGTACGTGCCGACCAGTGTTGTGAAAGATATATTGGTACAGCCAGATAGTGACGGAAAACAAGGGCGTTGGCTTGCTAAAATACAAGAATTCGGTCTAGAAGTCAAGCCGACTAAATTGATAAAGGGGCAGGGTCTAGCCAAACTCTTGGCCGAGTCAAATCTTAGAGCTCTTGATATTAATTGCCTCCAAGGGGAAGATGGAGACGCACACCTGCACGAGCCAGATGACCAGACAGATCCAAGCAAGGTCGAAGAAAAGTTCATATCGTCAAGCTGGTATAAAGACATAGTGTTCTACTTGTTAAACCTGAAATGTCCAAATGAACTATCACCAGCCAAATGCATAACTTTAAAACTCCATGCCGTAAAATATTGCATCGCCGAAAATCAGCTATACTGGAAGGATCCACTCGGGTTCTTACTAGTCTATTTGGTTGAGTCGGAAACTCCACGAGTTATAGAGGAATTTCATGAAGGGGTCTGTGGAGGACACCATGCATGTAGAACCACAGCCTAAAAGATTTTGAGAGCCGGATACGATTGGCCTAAACTATTTTCAGACGTTAATGCCAAAGTGCGCGCATTCAACCCGTGTCAAATATTCGCTGGTAAACAAAAAATCCCTGCACTACCACTCGTTCCAGTCAAAACTGAGGCTCCATTTCAACAATGGGGACTGGATTTCATAGGGGAAATT
>JASDQU010372271.1:61283-74065 GCA_032191745.1 Picea mariana | reverse complement strand
ATTATTGATATTGGTGATATTACAATGAGATCGTTTGGCATTATATTTAGCAATTTCGTCAGCCATGATACTGTAGAGTTGTTCATATTGTGATCATGTGTCCCTTAGGTTATGATGTCAGGTGTTTTTGCATTGATATGAATTATGTGATGTTGAAAATTTCTTATTGTGCTTCACTATTCATAGACGTAACGAAGGGGTCGCCACAGATGGATATTACATGTCATGCCATTTCTAGTGGTTTGTGGAACATCACATAACTCCTCACGGTTAGAGATTTATGGCCATGTGAAGTTGGAGAAACCTTGTGAGTCATCTAGAAGCCTGAAAAGGTCAATGTAGTCAAAGTGTTTGCAAAGAATAAATTATTTAAATAATAAAGTGAAGTAATTAGTCTACTATAATTCAATGTGGATACAAAATAAATTATTTAAATAATAAAGTTAATGGAGAAATTACTAAGTGGACAAGTGGTTAGAAGTGGGTTAGCCCTAAAATAAGGAAAGTGGTTTAAGAGATTTTAGAAGGTAAATAATAAAGTGAAGTGATGAGTGTATTATAAGTCAAAGTGGATACAAAATAAATTATTTAAATATTAAACTTAATGGATAAATTACTAAGTGGACAAGTAGTTAGAAGTGGGTTAACCCTAAAACAAGGAAAGTGGGTTAAAGTGGTTAAACGGTAACCCCTTGAGGAAGCTACATGAAAGTATAAATAAGAGGGAAGGCTCTCTCATTTTCATCACACTTGAGCATATTGAATATATACAAGTGACTAAGGTAATCAAAGGATATCTAAGCATAATTTCAGAGGGAAGGTGAAGTAAGGAAGGATAAAATTCAAGGGAAGATAAATTCTTTTGATGATTCTTTCTAAGGTATGTTATTTACAGGTCATCTGACCATTTTCACAATAACATTTTTTATATAATGATTCATACCATGAAATTGGGAGGTTGATGAGGAAAAATATCCAAGTATCTATGATAAAAATCTCATCTTATGGTTCTTTTTATTTTTAGATTTACACTCCGTGGAAAATAGGGTTTGTGGCTAGTCTTGAAACTAGTCTAAAACAAGTATTTTTGGTAAAAATGTCATAACGTCTTCTTAACAAATCCAAATTAAGTAATACAAAATGTATTGGTTATATTAATGTTTTTAGTATTTTGTGTACCATTTTCAGTTCCATACAACAAATATTCCATGCGGGGACTGCTCTACAAGTTACCTCTCTAGAATAATCTAGAATTCAACAAGGTATGTCATTTTTTCTACAACTCCTTTTTTGAGAGTTTCCAAGTAGTGAAACCTGGAGGAATTGCATAAAATACACTGAAGAACATTGTGTACTATTTTGATATTTATATTCATTACAAGTACAGAGTTATTATTAGTTCAAGTTAGGGTTGTTGGCTAATCCAAAATTAGTCATGTGAGACTAAAGTAAAATTTGATGAAAATGATAGTCTCTTGTTGTTAAAATTAAGGAAGGTTTGCAGGTATGTGATCATATACACCATGTTTATTAAAAAGCTAAAAATAATATTTGGATGATGAAATTGATGAGATATTTTGGTTGAGGTACATCTTGGGTACATGGTTGAGACAAGTAGTTGATGAGTTGCCACATATATGAGGTGTATAGTTGATGATGTTGGTACATATTGATGAGTCGTAGTTTATGTGTATTTGATGCATGATTGGTACATATTTTATACATGGTGGATTCACTCGTTGATTTTACAAGTTGAGGTAGAGTTTGGTGCATGGTTGATGCACTTGTTTAAGGTATAGGTTCATTACAGGTTATTTGGATAGGTTATTGTGACATGTTATTTGTACAGGTTTGGTGCATGGTTGATGCATTTGTTTATGGTACAGGTTGAGGTACAGGTTGATGTATGGTACATTTTGGAACATGTTATTGGTACATGTTTTTAGAGGTTGATTACAGGTTGATTGGTATTTGCTTACAACAATATATCTCAAAGTGATAGTGTGACAATGGATTCATCATTCTAATTCTACGTACCAGAAGTTGGACAAGGCAAGTAAAGGTGGTTTTAGCCACCTTTTGGTTGTAGCCAGAGAACATAGGGGGTTGTAGCCTCCTTCTGGTTGTATCCAGATAATTGGGGAGTTGGAGCTTCCTTCAAGTTCTATTATGAGAAGCTAATGGGTTGGAGCCTCCTTCGAGTTGCAACTGTAAAAAAAGGAAGTTGGTGCTTCCAATGAATGTAATTCTTAAAAACATATAAGAAAAAGAATTCCTTGATTTTCTATCACTTTGGTTTTCCACATAAAAACACTCATGTACTGTGTATGTGTATGATTGCTCATTTGTTCATTGTCTATTTACTATGCAACTATTGGATGATAATGCTACATTGATATAACACTTTTATTTTATGGTTAAAAAATATTAAATTTCTCTATTAATGATTCACCCCCCCTCTTAGTAATCCAACATTCCATCATAGAAAAAATATCCTAGAATAAGACTAGAGTCCAAGAGTGGAACTAACATCCTAACTATGTGAGAATTTTCTAATTATTGAAAGTCACTAAATAAGTGAAATGAGTTAACTTCAAGTATTAGATGGGTAATTCACACTTCCATAGGAGGATAATATTCTTACTAAAGTGTGCTCTATAGCCATGAAATAGGAAATATCTCCTAAAATTAAGGAAATAGGAATTATGTCCTAAGAAATAGGAATTTTCCTAATGGTGGCTAAAAAATAGGAACTATCATAATGGTAGCTAAAAAATAGGAATTTTCTTAATGATGATTTCTAAGCCCATAGTTTTGGGAAAACCGTGGTATTTTCCCATGGTATTAAATATAAGAATCCATGAGCTAAAAATAGGCCTGCTATAAATAGACATATTATAAATAAATATCCTCTTAAATAGTAGGAAAAATGGAAAAAATGAGTATGTCACTAAGTATGTAGTTGAACATCTACCCCAACACTGATCACAATCCTTTGAAGTTCATGCAGACCCAAGGAAAATTGCAGAATGAATTCCATCAAAAGTGGTCCATATACTTGAAACAATTTCATCTCAACATCAAATATAAGATAGGGAGCACAATCAACGTTGTTGACTACCCCAGTTGACCTCTAGTTGTAACATTAACCACGATGCTCCACTCTTGTGAAAATGAGTCCTCCTGGTGGAACAAACTCTATGAGAGAGATCCAAATTTTGCTATCACTTACCTAATGTTGGGTGCATGCACATCCATCATTGAATTTCATCTTTAGGAAAAATTATTATGCCATATTTTCCACCTCTATGTTCCTCAAGAGAGATAGAATATCTAATTTGGGAATATCACTACAATTATATGGTAGGACACTTTGTTGTAGAAAAGATAGTGGAAGTTTTGTAGAAGTATTTCTATTGAAAAAAACTTTGATAAGAAGTCAACAAGTAAATTTGGTCTTACACTTCTTATTCTATTACCAGACCAACCATTAAGAAACAAGGCATGTAAGCCCCTCTCGCTACTCTTGATAGGACACGAGAATCCATTTTGATGGAATACATGTTTTTCCTTTGTTCAACCAAGAAGGGAAATGACTGTTTCTTTTAGGTGGTTGATCAATTTTCTAAGATGACCATTCTAACAGCCTGTAATAAGAGTATCACAATGGAAGCCTCTGGAAATATATTCTTTGAATGAGTGTGCATACATTTTGGGATACCATATACCATAATCTCAAATTGATACATTAGGTTCCTAGGCACATTTGTTTCTAGCCTCTAGTCACTGTTCGACACCAAACTTACCAAATACACTACCTTCCACGCCAAAACTAATGGCCAGAAATAGGTTGTCAATAAGATGATCATGCATATGTTTCACATGTACAACTACAAACATCCATCCACATGAGATGAGAGTATCCCTTATGTTCAACACAACTAAAACAAATCTCCATATCTCAATCGACCATATCCCCTTTCAAGTGGGGATGGGATTTCAACCATTGGGTGAAATTGATGTTGTACTGCCCCTTGCGACCACATAGTGAAAATATTCCTTACAAGATCCCATTGGAATGTTCCTTCACTTTTATATGGTCCTTACAAAATCACCAAGACCATGGGTAACAATTGTTTTGACCTAAGTATTCCCCCCTACCTTGCATTACACCCAATGTTCAATATGGACCTCCTTCAACCATACTTTTTTCCATTATTAGACACATAAAAGATAGTATAGTAGTTGACACCAACATATATTAACCCTAAATATATGGAACAAGAAACAATTGATTAGATCACGGACATGTAGGTTAAGGTAAATTTCCTACAAAGGATCTAACATTCTCGATTTGTCAACGTAGGGAAGATCCTACACCAAGGTAAGTGGCTAACCTGGGCTGAGGTTCAGTAATAGTTTCCCCATATAATGGGGGAAATCAACACAATGGAACCCTTTGATTCCTAATGGGGGAGGATTGATCTAGGTGGATATCAATAGCCACCCACCTATTCCACTAGCTCAAAGAAAAATTTTCTATTTCGACATTTTTTCTACACTTTTTTGGGTCTTGAACTTCTCGGGCTATTTTGAGGCCCTAAACATCATTTTATGGGAATGACAACACCCAATGGATAGTTGAAGGAATGATCTATCCTAACTAAAATTTGTATTTATCAGCTAGACCTTTCCAACAGGTTATCGAGTGCACCAAATGAAACATTACAACTCTGGGAACTTGGCATACCAACTAGCCCCATTGAGGTCCACAATCCCTTCAGTGTTTCATCTCCTAGGGGTAGGTTTTTGGATGTTTAGGGTTTCCTTATTTTTTATTTATGATACAAATTCCTTTCAACCTCATTGTAATGTGCTAAGGTGAATGTGTATAGTCGTCACATCTCTTCTCAAAGATTATCTACCACCATTCGAGAAAGTTTGTTTCATTATGCATTTTTTTATAGTTTAACAAATTTCATTTATTAATAGAAGTCAAGTTTTGTTGTATCCTTGTGTTTTATTTATAACTCTGTATTTCATTTCATTCCATTTATAAATCTATATCATGTAATAATTTCTCCCCCTAGATCTTAGGGGGATCATCCATATGACAAATCATAGAATAAATTAGGTTTAAACAAGGATAATATGGTTAGTTATGGATTGTGTATTCTACATGCGGCTATAGATTTATCCCATTTTTTCTCTAGTGGAGTTGTAACACCACATTATTTATCAAATGGTACCAACCTTAGGTGATTCCCCTACTTGGTATGGCCCTTACACTCAGTTGGTTTGTTGGATTTTCGTGTCTCCCAGTCTCATGGTGCTTAAGGAGTGTTCTTCCTCTAAGGAACAAACATTGAGGAGCTAATAAAATTAATGAAAAATATACAAATTCAATTGAGAAACCTATCTTCCTATTTCATCTCCAACCTTGAGATTCTTATTAACCATCACCAATATTTTTATCAACTTTAGGATGAATGTGGATCAGTTCATAATCAACTAATTGAATTCTTGGCATGTCCTCACAAATCTCAAATCATTAAGTCAATCTCATCTTTCTCTGATGAAGCCTATTCTATGATTGGAAATTTTAGTCTAAAATAAATTAACTTTCCATCACCATTGTAAGACAAGGAATATGATAGAGATAAGGTCCACCTATATTTAGATTTATTAGTGGATT
Organism: Picea mariana; assembly: GCA_032191745.1. Classification (NCBI taxonomy): domain Eukaryota; kingdom Viridiplantae; phylum Streptophyta; class Pinopsida; order Pinales; family Pinaceae; genus Picea; species Picea mariana. The sequence goes on along the minus strand of JASDQU010372271.1, from coordinate 68,370 downwards.
CTATGCTTATTTTAGTTTCTCTTATGTGTCTTCTTGAAAGCATATTTTGTAAAAAAAAATCAAATTTCTCCTCTTTTTGAACATTTGCAAATTGTGTTGTTAATTGGACATTCTTTTGTACCATAGGTTAGTGAGAACATGTCTTTTCAAGAATGCACAATTTATATACTCTTGTTGTGGGATCCATCACAAATTTTACCTGATATGAAATACCCCAGTTCTAGTTAAAAAAAAATAAAATTATTTAGCAAGTTATGGAGGCTTAAGAATAAGAAGAAATCTTGGTCATTAAGCTTCTACAATATGTGGAAGATAATGTTAAATTTTAATGAATAATTTCTATGGCCATTAATCATGAGAGGTTTTATGTAGATAGGGGAATTACACACCTAGTTGTTCATAATTATCCTCGTTTTGAATTGGCATGTTGAAATTCTTAAGAACATTTTACGATTTTTTTCCTCTTGTCAACCCTACCTAAGGATGGTTTGATTCATTATTTTCTCAATGTATAAATAATACCATTTCTTAAACAATCTCTCTCATGTAAAAGAAAGTCCCTAGGGTTGTAGATTTTTAGGATTCTATGAACCTTGTTAATTTGAATCCCTCTCTAATGTGGAAGATAAAAAATAATATTTTATTTACTAAGAAGTATCCTCATCAAGATTTATCATGGTTAAAAAAAAATATGTAACACCTGCAATCCTTCCAAATTAATATACATCTACATAACTTATAAATGGAATTGGACCACTTATAAAAATTCCTTGAATTTTGGAGAGGTTTCCCTTGCAATATAAGCATGAATCTACAAAGTGTGTCCGTATCTCAATGATATCATTATAAGAAGTCCCAAAGAGTAGAGGGTAGGACATGTCATGATACTAGTGGGTATGCAGTCCAAGAAAGGTGTGAATTGTGGTTAAAACAGCTACTCCCCCCATTACAATAGAATATTATATCCTTAACGTTGGATCTTGATATCCTAGAAAGTTCTAAACCACGTCGACCCATCAATGATAGTTGGGAATATATTATTATGTATTTTTAAATCACTATAATGTGTTAGGGGCAACCTCATGATAATGATGAGTTGTCACCAAAGGTTGAATGGTTGCATTCCATAACCAAAAGTTACTTATTTTTTTTATCAAGCATAGATCCCCATGTTTATGTATCAATGGACCTACATTTATACATTTTTAATACTTTTCATAATAGTATTTAATACTTCTGATCCTTGTTAGTAGTTATGGAAGCTACTTTTATGACCCACTTTATCTTTTCATGAGTATTCGAGCTATTCTATATCATGAGTATTAAAACATTCTTGTCCATTTTAAATGATGTATGTACAAAATATTAAAACATGCTTTGTCCATTTGTTGTATTTGGATCTTTTTACCATTTTGTATGCAATTTCTCCCATTTTAATAGGAAATGGGTACACAGAAGTTATCGACACAATCAACTTAGCAGTATTTATAAATTATGATGTTGTTTTTATTATACACATTTCATCCTCACATACTGATGAATGATGTCCACTTGGGGTCAATAGATCACTCCATGTCGAGGTATCATGTGTCAAGTTAAATATTGTTTTAATGTGACATTTGTTATCTCTTTTTGGTTTGATATTTTTGTACTCATAAATTATTATAAATGTGTATATAGGAACCATCATTCTTAATTTTTCATCACCACCATCTTTATCCATCCATATTACACCTAGGGTGAATTGACTTCTTGATTCCTAAGTATCACGTGTCAAGTTAAATATTGTTTTAATGTGACATTTTTTTATCTTATTTTGGATGAGTTTCATGTTTTTGTATTAATAAAAATATTGTAAATATGTACATAGGAACCATCATTCCTCATATCTTCACTACTACCACCTTTCTGTATCCATCCTACACCTACACCATACATCTAGATTAAGGGAAAATTCATTTATTGGCCACCCTACACTAGCACTTGGGATTCCATAATCTTCGATGAAAGAGTAATTCATCCCATGCTATAGTACATGGGGTTTTATCACATCCAAACCCTGCCACATTTCCCATTTCATCCAGCCACTATGGATGCATTAGTTCTCATTTGTATAGTCCCCCTTGTTTCATCCACTATGGATGCACTACTCCACCCTTATACAACCCACTTCGTTTCAACCCTTGTGACTGCCCCACAGACTCTAGACTAATTGATGCCTTAGAGAAAATTCTCTATCTGAGTTCTTAATATTTTTAGGAAATTTGTTCCATTTCTTGAGTTATTCATGGTGAGAATATTCATTGATGAAATTTTTCTCCAACATGAGTGTAATTTATTTTAATCATTTTGATTAAATTTCAAGCTTTGATTCTTGTAACTTCTATAGGGAGGCATTTCAGAGAGGTTAGGTTCATAGAGGAGGAAAAGTAATCACAACTTGCACTCTCATATGTGGTGAGTTGTACTATATTGAATTATACATTATCATTTTGCAAGTGTGCTAATTGAGAGAATTGTGGAAAAAAACTTAAAAGAATGTTGTTTCCTTTTCATCTTTAGAAAGATTAACATTGAGATGCAATTGGTAGTTTCAAGGGTGGAAGGGGTGAATGAGTGAACTATTATGTAACTTGGCCATGAAGTGCCATTTTCGGAATGGGTAGTCATTTTGTGTCTAAGGCACAATTTACCTTCTTACATGTTTAGGCACAATGTTCCATTTTGTAAAAAAGTACAAAATGATCAATTTGAATACAAATACATGGATTTGGACATGTGTATAATTATTTCTTTATGGTTAATTATTTTATTAATATTATGCTATTATTCCATAGATTTTGTTTATTTTATGTTTAAGGTTGAATCAAATATGTTTTTTCTTATTTGATTTTATGTTTATGCATTTATATCGTTATGTTCACCGTTTGTGAGGGATGTCCTTTATAATATATGTTTCCTACTCAAACCAAATGATTCTCCTTTAAGATATAACTTATGGGTGTTCATGGTTAACGAATTATAAACACAAAACCTCTATTGATGAATGGATCCAAATCCATGTCAAGAATGTTCACAACAACTCTATTATTTGGAAGGTTTTCCTACTTTAATTTTCTCTGATTGGGAATTTCTTTGCTTGGTTTGTTGGAAGAGGAAAAAATGTGCAAAAAGGGGTAACGATTATAGATAATGATAAGAAGGTTGCTTTCATCCTACTTTTCTCATTCGTGCAATCATTTATGAAGTTTATAACATTTATATATTCACATATTTGCTTCACCACAACACACATTTACTCATTACAACAATTCTTACTCTTCAAGATTTAAGTTTTTGTGAGACAACCCTTACAATAAGTAATTAATGGTGTACTAAAATATTTTTTGAAATTTCTTTCTAGTTTCCTCACACATAGGGGTCACTGTTGTTGATTACTATAATAATATGTTTAATGTTTATCTATTGGTCACATTTACTATTGTAAAACCTATCATTATGACAAAGAAATTTTGTGTAGAAAATGATGCTTATTTCTCTATTAGGCATATAATTATTCATTGACTCATTCATTTATAAATTTAGTTTATTCCACATTCATCATGGGATATGGTCTCTTATCCCTATAACTTATATAATATAAGTATACGATGACCAATTTTAATTTGTTTATGTGATGCTTGAGATTTGTGTGGATCCCATACGAACTCCATACTTGAGTGTTCTCTAACTACTATAATTTGGAGAGTTTTGGATTTCATAGATGTTTCGCCACTCAAGGGTTTTACCATGTAAATTTATTTCCTCTTATCTCTTGACAGACATAAGTAGCCACACCTCTACTGGTAAGTCAACTTTTGAAACTTTCTTTGGATATTTTCCACCTTTGCCCTTATATTTTGTGTATGGAAAATAAGAAGAAGTGAGGGAGGACATCGGAGGACATGCATTAAAATCATACAAATTTGTTGAGAATATCATAAAGATCCATTTGCAAGTATAATATATGTTGAATAAGTCATAGGAAAAGTAAAAGGTTAGAGAAGAACAACATAGATCATAGAGAACATTTAGAGTGGGATACATAGTATGGTTAAAACTAAATGGGTACAAAATACATGGACTTGATAAGAATATAAAAGATCTATCATATGGTCCTTCAGAGGTATTGAAAAAGGAGAGAAATGAAACCTACAAACTCAGTCTACCCGCATACATGCTCGTTTACTCAATAATAAATGTGAAGAATCTGAAAAATCTATGAGCCCTCCATGTTGGATTAGGAGTAGGAGCATGTTCTACCTTCCATATAGGATTTAGCACCATATGCTCAAGAAAATTCAGTAGAGGACACAGTTTTATAGAAGCGGTATAGAACTACAAGACAAGGTCAACCTGGCCTTTGGTAGGTTGGGTTGAAAGGAAAAATTCTAGCCAAAGCAAAGTGATACTCCAACGAGAAGGAAAAGGAAACATTTCCTCACCTTATTTAGTAAATATTTTGGAGACCAATAGCATGCCTAAATGGGCCAGTATGATCTTTATTGAATCATAATATTATTTTCATCTATCTCGATTTTTTCACAGTGGAAAAAATTAGATGTATCATCTTGCAGGGCCATTTTAATGGTAGGTCCTAGTTTGGAAAATTGGGGTTTGAAACCTTCCAGAGCCATTTTGAGGCATCAAATGGATTTTTTTTGGGTATATTGTAACACTTGATATGTTTCTGGCTAGGAAACTATGCCAATGCATCCATTTTCATTTTTTTTTAATTTAAGTTTTAATTTTCTTTAACCTGTCTTATAACATATTTTTTTATCCTTTCATGTGGAATATAAACCTTTAAAACCTAATTAAAAATATGATTAGAAATTGAGAGGAACAATTTCTATATTTTAGACAATTTATAATTTAAAGAGTGATCAAAAGAATATAAGATGAAAAATTAAGATAGAAAAATGATTTTTGTCTAAATAAATACTATTTCTATAGAATAAAAATATCTAATATAATAAAAATAGTAAATTAAAAGAAATGAATAATTCATTACTTTCCACTTAATTGATGAAAAATATATAGATCCAAAATATTTACAATATTATTTAGGAAATTTGTAATATCTAGCAATTTCTTCTTAAATTTGTAGTAGTTAAGGTTGTACCAATTTTACTACACTTATAAAATAATATACAAGATTGAAATAAATATTATGAAACAAAAGACAACATGAAAATTCAGAACACAACCTAAAATTCCTAAAATTATGAATCTCTCAAGATTTGAGAATAATTTTCATTAAAATTTCGTCGGTCCTCTTTCCACCATCCAAGACACTTTTCACATTGAGATTTTCTTCTTTTATACCAAAATTAATATAACCAAAATTGGTTATTAGGAGCTAATTTTTATCTTTCAATATTACAACAATAGATTTGGATTTACAAAAATGGCATTGGGTAATTCAAATATGGAATTCACCCATGATATCTCCTAGCTTTTCTCTTGTTTTTTTTATGACTCATTCCTATATTAACTGAATTAGAGATTCCCAATCATTATTTGAAGGATATTTCTATGCCACCATTTTCTTATATTGATGCAGGAGCATCGTTCAACTATCAAGCGAGCCAGCGCGTGGAGGCAAATGAACAGCTGGAAAGCACCAGCATTCAATTTTGAACCATTGTAATATATGGTTGCGCCAAACATTAATGTTTTGATGTGATGAAGCGCACTTGTAGATTGTAACAGACCTTGAGCGGATAAGCTCTCGTCCTTAGGTAGATGAGGCATTTATTTAGTTTTAATGCTGTTAGATAAGAATTAACTATAGATTAGACAGTTTTAGCTTTCGAGAGGGAAAACGGAGTATAGACACCCTCCCTTGTATCATTGTAACATTCTGGTTTCTCATTATTCAGCATTAGCATTGAGAGCAAGCAGAGAGCAGAGAGTTGTGAAGAAACCTCCATGTACAGTTATTGAATTAATAGGAAGAGCCCTGATTCAATTCCATGGACATGTTTGATCTCTGTGTGTTGCTGATATTATGCTTGTGCATGTTTGCTTATTTCTATGCTTATTTGTTATATGTTGCTTATGTGATTGCATATCAGGTTCGAAACCTGAGAGAGTGAAGGAATGAGTTTCAATTGTTTCTCTGTTTGGCCAGGAGATTCCTGCATAGAGTGCAGTTGAATTCCTCCGCATAGAGTGCGTCGAGGGGCTAAGAAGTTGAACTCTTGTTCTCTTTTACTCAGAGTCGTTTCAAGTTATTCGAGCCGTGCAGGCGAGTGCAGGTCGAATTTGAGTCTCAGTAGCAAGTCTGAGAAGGAGAAAGGCCGAAGCTATTGCGAGCGTAAATGCACAAGGACCCGGAAGACCTCAACACTTGGAGAGTGGTTGAAGGTCGAAGAGTGCGCAGGACGCGGGGAAGTCTTTGGAGGAGCCTGAGGAACGAAGCCCAGGAGGGATAGTCCCTTTGCTTTCGGTTACACAGGACGAAGGTGGCGAAACGGAGGATTCTCCAGAGGAAGAGAATCGACGACTTGAATTTGTCACGAAGACTCGTGAAGTCCCGTGGGTCATTGGATCTGAGAGAAGGAGCGAGGAGGTTAACCCTCTCGCAAAGAGAGAACATTTTCCTTCGCATATCGGCGAATCAGGGTTGGCGAGTGCTGGAAGCACATGCACGTCGAAATCGCGAAGCGCGATTCCCCGATTTGATCAGAGATGTTGATCCCCGGAAGGACAGGTGGCACGAGATCCAGGGGAGTCGGGAATCGTCACTTCGACATTTTCGAATTCGAAGGGATCATGGAGAGGTAGCGAGGTCCCAAGTCGCGACGGGTCCCACGGAGGTTGCATGGAGTATAGCACGTGGCATCAGCACCTCAGTACTCGGGGATTTGAGATACAAGGGCTCGGCATCGCGAGTAGCAATATCCCGAGGTTGACCGTTGACCATCGGGAATCGAGGTTTCGGTGTTTGTTTACCCGAGGACAGTGTCGCGAGCCTCACGATATCGTGAGACCCGATCTCCCGACATGCGAAGAGGAGATTATCGAGAAGAATGTGGGTAGA
>JASDQU010372271.1:43491-58141 GCA_032191745.1 Picea mariana | reverse complement strand
ACATTTGATATTTTTTGCAGACGGCACCTCATGATTCCTGATTCCTGGGCTCACTCATTCAACATATCAGTACAGATTGGTAAAGAATTGGTAATGTATTTCAGCCATCAGATGCTCTTCTGACCTCACACATTAGGGGGCATCTGTTATAACCCTAAAATGCACCACACAGGCTTACTTGGCATCGGGCCAACTCATGTCTCTTCCTTGCCAAAGCCATGTTGAATAAAACCTTGAAAAACCACTTAAATCAAGCAACCCGCGCCCTAACCTCTCACTCGGCGCGTTGGACCGCTTGCTGACCTTATACTGCATGTGGAGGAATGTAGGCTAGCCCACTACAACCCACGTTTACCTAACAAAGCAAAAAATCAGGAAATTTTCCGCCACGACGAGAAGCTTTTTGTCAGTTAACTGGAACTCCCAGCCATGCATGGCTGAGAGTTTTCCTAAAACCCTAGCTCCTTCTAGCCTATAAAAGGAGGGGTAGGGGTACTATTCAAAGGAGGAAAAATCATAGCAAAGAAACTCTGCCAAATTTCCAAGTCCGTTTTGTCCCAACCCTTTATCCTTTCCTCAAGCTTTAGGAGAATTCAAGAAAAGCAGTTGGAGGACAAAGAAGAGGAGGAGCCCAGGATCAGGATCGAGGAACGGTGGCCGGTCTCTAAAATCATTGTAAGTTGATTCATATTGAGATTAATGAAAAAGATACTTTTCCCATCCCGAATACATGAGTCTTATCTATGTTATTTGATTTGTGTTTAATCTCTAACCCTCTAGTAGATCAGTAGCATGCATGCGTAGTTTTATCTTGATTGCAGGAAATCTTTTTGGAAGGAGCAGCAGCAGCAAGGGGATAAAAGCTCAACGGAGGATCTACTTCAACCGTCGATAAAAAGATTAGTTGATTCTTCCTATGTTTGCCTGAGAAAAAGGGTTTTAGGTTGGGGTAGAAGGTTAAAAGTTATTTCTTAAGGGTCATGATCTGCGTACAAGTTTAAAGCCCTAGCTTTTTAGTCCGTAGGGTAGAATAACCCCGCAAAAAGAGGGCATATTAATCCTTTCTTATGTATCAATTCATTTATAGGTGATATTCAATATCCATTCCCTCTATATTTGCAGTCATAAACCAAAAATTAAAAAAATATTAGGGTTGTGTGGTGGCTATCATATGAAACTCATAATCCAAATAATTAGGGTTCTATTTACACTAAAACCAAAGTATTATTGATTGGGGAATTGGGTTCATAGAAATAATGTGAGGCACGGTGACATGGATTTTTTTTTAAGTTTGGTGAAGTAATAAAATCATAGATAGATTTAGAAATATTAAGTTTCGTGTAGTGGTCAAACCACAAGTAGATTTGGGAATATTTAAATCTATAATTTAATTGATTCTTGATTCATATTTTTGTTTAATTTGATGCCATTGTATTTGAAATTTATCCATGCGAATGATCTCTAATATGATCTATTTTTTGTTGTGTTAAATTTTATTTCATAGCGACAAATGGATTAGTGAACGAGCTCAATGGATCATTGAATGTGTTCAATATCTCTAACTTGGTATATAAGAAAATCATGGTAAATGTTACATAAATATTTTTTTTTGCACCTCTACTAGTCTACTCACTTACTGTGTATATTTTAGCTCCAAGAAAAGGAAAAATTGAGCATGTGAATATTTTTTTATGTATCAACTTAGCTCTGGTTATAATTCATATGCATTATGTCTATATTTGGAATTATAAATCCAACAATAAAAAATTATCAAGCTTGTGTGGTGGCCCACATGTGAACTTGGAAATCCAAATTATTAAGGTTTTCTTTTTGTGGTGGTTGACATGTGACATCGATGAGTAACATAATTTTTCAATTCTTTGAAATAAAATCTCAATATGAAACCCTCAGAATAACAGTCAAATATGACATCTTTATAATGATAATGGTTCCCATAATAGAAGTATCTTGTTTCTTGTTCACTATAAAAACAAAGGCAGAGGAATCCAATGGCCTTCCCCCAAGAGAGGGAAGGTGAAGTTGCCATTGTGGCCATTGTGGTAAAAAAAATCTCGAGTACCATCCACACAATCAAAAGTTTGTTGATGAGCTCTCGATTGACAAATTATAACCTATATCAGTCATTGACAATCAGTGAGAAGATTCATACTCTTTTATTTTTCGAATGATATGTTTGAGATGGTTGTTCCATTTGTTGATTTGATAGATCATTTCACTTTATAAATTACTTATATATTGATTTATTTTTCTTTTTGCTAGCTAAAGGATTACACCTTGCCCGAGCCACACCAACCTTAAGAGGGCTAGATTTTTTGTCCCTGCAGGTTTCGAACCGGTGACTTTAACATCACAGAGTGTCTTAACAACACATTCCCTCACCGACTGTCCTACACCTCGGGGACCTTGTATATGGAATTTGAATCAAAGAGCAAGTTATGAATAATTAGTCATCTTACTATGCATATTTTTATCTCTAAGTGAAGCATAATTGAACATGTCAATCCTTTTTTATGTATAAACTCATTTTTAGGTGATATTCGATGTGCATTATGTTTATCTATGGAGTTATAAACCCTTGACAATCCAAAATTATTAGGGTTTTTTGGTGGTTGGCATGTGAAACCAACAATCCAATGATTAGTGTTTTATTCGTGTCATGGTTGGGATCTGAAAGTGATGAATAGCATCATTTATCAACTCTTTGAAAGAAAATATGATTATCCTTCAGAGTCAAATTCAAAGTTGACATATTTATAAGTTGTGTCAACTATATTACATGCTTTGTTTCTCTAGACGATGAATCTCTAGTGACCATGTAATGTCCATCTAGTTATGTCAACTTCTATGATGTCAGGCATAGCAGGTTCATGATAGTTGATGGTGAGGGTTGTCAAAATTGTTGTCCAAGCATTGTTTAATACGTGGGTTGTTAAAATTGTTGTCCAAACATTATGTAATATGTAATTGTTTAAAATTTAATTGAGCCAACTTCTATTTTTTTTAATATCCAAACATTGTTTAATATGTGGATTGTCAAAATTGTTGTGAAGCATTATGTACTGTGTAATTCTTTAAAATTTAATTGAGCCTACTTGTATTGTTTTAATGTAACAACACATTATGTAGTGTAAAGTGATCATATCTTTCCCATACATAGATATTGAAAACCTATCGGCACAATAATAAATTACAAATAAAAATAATTAAATTAAAAATATAAATAAAATAATTTCATTAAAATATATATGTTGAAGAAAACATCTTGAAAATGGTATGGAAAACATAGCTTAAAGTAACCATCAAATGAGCCTCTTAATATCTACCTCTTAGTTGTCAATTGAAATCAACATTAATTTATTGAATTTTAAAAAAATATAAAAAATTACTGAATTAATTTAAAATTATAATGTGATGTTTTGAAAACTTAAAAAAATATTTATAAATTAATATGGTTTTAAAGAATTAAAAAATTAAAAAAACATAAAACAATTAATATAAAAGGAATAACAAAATAATTAAATACATATTTTAGGTTGACTATTTATTGGTTATAAAAATTCCCTATTTTTTAAATAGAAAAACAATTAAAAAAAAAAACTTGGCAAGAACATCAAGTACCTAAGAGAATTTATAGAAGTCGGTTTATGCCAAGAACGTCTTGTTTATTGGTGTCCAATATCTCCCATATGTAACACAATGGGATTATTTAGCTACTATGTTCGCAGAGGCAATAACGGTAAATGCGTCGAAAAGATCGATCGGGAAATATGTATCCCGAAGGGCTAGCTATAGCAGAGTGATTATGCTAGAGGTAGATAAGGTCACTTTTTTTTAGTGAATGCGATCTCATAATATTGGAAATTCTCGCGCACATAATGAATCCAATAACGTCTTGTTTATTGGTTGAATGTTAACTTTAAAAGAGCCCATTCTTTCGCCTCCATGATAAAAAAGAGAACCTTTAGATTTATAATAAATAATTACAACATTGCCCCAAATCCGGCTAAAATGGACGGAGATTTGATATTTAAGTATGGTTTGTGGAATGATGTTTGAAATAAATCACAAGGTCACATAGAGTAGATTCATATTTATTTCATTGGGTTACTAGTGGGTTGGAGTGGAGAGAGGGTATTCTAGGCTCCGTGACAAGATAGATTCATTGTAGAGTGGCCATTGAAAAAATTGTGAGAGTATCTATGTCTAGCATTTCTGCAATTTATTGAATATGTCTGCCATGGATAAGTATGAGAAGCTTGAGAAGGTCGGGGAGGGAGCGTATGGGAAGGTGTACAAGGCAAGGGACAAGATCAGTAGCCAGCTGGTTGCTATCAAAGAGACTCTCATTCAGACGCCAGAGGAAGGGATTCCCTACACTTCCCTTTGAGAAATATCGATTCTACGGATGCTCTCCCAGAGCATTTATGTTGTTAAGTTAGTTTTTTTTCTCGCCTTTGAACCACGGGTTTTTCATTCTATTGACTGTATTTAACAATTGGTGATTAAGTTATTTGGGTTATGTTTTGCATGACATTTGACTCCTCGCTTCTGAAAGTATGCCCATGATTTGTTCCTTGATCGAAAAGCTTAATTTATGTTATTATTATTATCTTTGAAATGCTGAAAAGGACAATACTTGCAAATTGTGATTTCATCGTTTTATTGTGATTTCATTGTTAAGCCAAATTTTTATTGTGATTTCATCGTTAAGGACAAAATCTTATTATGACAAGGACAAAGTTTTATTGTGATTTCATCGTTAAGGACAAAATCTTATTGTGACAAGGACAAAATCTTATTGTGACGTGGAGTTGTGCTCCACGTTGACATTATGTACATGGTGTGTACTTTTGTTATTTTTTTATATTTTGAGAAATTCGAGATCAAAACATTTGGTATAAGAGATGAAGGTCTTGGGGTTTCCCTGTTGCATTTGAGACATCTTGGAATTTTCGCTATAACTTTTTTTCTACATTGTTTCAGAAGGAACCCCTTGGAGGATATTTATTATATGAATCAATACACTGAAATCTAGAGGATATTCATAGAAATTATCAATCTAGTTATGATAAAAATTTCATCTTCTAGGTCATCATAATTGTGTATATACACCTTATAGAAGATAGGGTATCTTACTAGTCGTATTGACCAGTCTCAAAAAAGTGTTGTAGGTAAAATAACATAAATTATTCATAGAGAATACAAATTGAGTTAGACCAATTGAATTGAATGGTGCAAAGGATATAGTATTTATGGTACAATTTTTATAATTTTATATCAACTATTGTGCACATGACATGTTGTACAAGTGATCTCTACCGAAAAGTCCAAAAATCAGCAAGGTGTGGGGAATTTATCATAAATTCCACTTGACACATCCAATTTTGATCAGACCTATGACATAGCCGAGAATAAATTTTAGAGTACTACAAGTCAGAGTTTTAGACTCAAAAGGGATGAAATTGTAGAGATACATCGTAAGTAAGGACGTCGAGGAGGACACACTTCAAATTAAGGTTTCAAAGGTATGTTCACTTAAAACTATCATATGTTTTGATTGGAATGTCTGATTGAGTTGATTCAAAATACATTGGAAAGATAAAACATAAAAGAGAATATTGGGACAAGTATTACAACAATTTGAGATATTTATCCTTAACATATTGAGGTTGTGATTTGAGGGTTGGGATTAGACCTCAATTAAGAATCAATGGGAATAACTTAATTTACAGGAGATGAAGATAAAGATGAAATCAATCCTATGGAATGGTTGAGGTTGGAAAAAGAATATAATATGACTCCTAGGGAAGAAAGAGATTATTTTTTGATGAAGCTTGGAAGTGGTGGATGAGTGTTGATCAAAATACTAGATGGCAGTGCAAATGGGAAGAATTTGAAAAACTCTTCTCGGATAAATGGATTAGGGATACAAAAATGGAGGAAATGTATAGAATTCAAGATGAATTAAAAGAAGAAAAGGAAGAGATTAAGAAAAAGGGTGAGGAGCTATCTAACATAATATCCCTTAATGAATCACTCATTAAGGAGGTTAAGAACCTAAGGTAAGAAAACACTAGCAAAGGAAAGTGGTGAAAAGATGAATCAAGAGAATATTTGAAACATAAAGATGAAGAGATATGTAGGTTATGAAGGAATAATAAAAAAATATTGGATGAGGTTAGAATATTGAAAGAAGAAAAGAAGAATTGTCAAAATAAATAAGAAAGAAGCATATAGGATGAAGAATGTACCAAAAGAATGCAAGAGGAAATTTGCAAGAAGGTTGAGGAATGGCAAGAAGGCTGATGAATCCTTAAATAAAGATGAGGTAAAGTCAGAAATGAAAGCCAAAATTGAAGAAGGACATCATAATTTGTTAGATGGGATCACATTGCAGCTTTAAAAGGAGAAAGAAGACAAGATTCAAGAACTTCAACATAAGATACTTGAAGAAGTTGAACTCCATCTAGAGGATGTACATGCCAAATATGATGGTATTATCTCGAAGGCTAGAATAATCCAAGACCAATAAAAGATGATCGAGGATTCCATTATCACAAAAATAAGATAGATGAAATGCATGTGTAGAGTGAAGGAAGACCATCAAATGTGAAACTGTATCTACACCCTCATTACCAGGAAGCATTTCAAGGAAGACAAGAAGGACAATATCATCAATATGAAGGAAGAAGATGGAACACTTGTCAATATTCATGGAACAAGGGATCACCAAAATACTCTTCAATAAGCTATTATCAGAGAGACCAACAATGACTACAAATTGGAGAAGCTTCAACAAAAATACATGGAATCAAAGGAAATAAAATGATTCAACAACTAGACACCAAGGATTAAGACCGAAAATAATTTATTTTGGATGTATGGATCATCAACAATGGATTGAAGAAATAAGGAACATAATAAATGAATACTACTTAGTTTCATCACATGTGAAGCCTTTCAATGAAAAGCTTTGAGAACAAAGCTTTTTGATGGAGGGTATTATGTTATGACCCAAGAGGGGCATATATATGGCTAAATGTATATGATATGACCCCAAGGGTGGGAATATAGGGGCATAAATGTACATTTAATGTGTAAATACATATGTATTAGGGTCGGCCTAGTAATAAAGGGGCCTCATGTGCAAGTGTGAATAACTATATATAAGAGATCATGTATTCATTACTAGGGTGTGAATTGTGAGGTATGAAAGGTATTTGGTTATTTGGAGGGGGTTCCCATATTCTTTAAGGAGTTATTGTGTAACTTATATATATTGGAGTTGTTCTCCATGTTAAAATTATGTACATGGTGTGTACTTCTATTATTTTTTTATTTTTTGAGTATTTTGGGATCATAACACATACCCTTGAGAATCTAGGCTAATAAAATCCAATACACAAGGATTTATTCTAGATTCACCTTGACTAGAACCAACATATCTTCTCTAGAGAGCTACTTGTTACACGAGTTACATTTTTTTCCACTTACACTAAAATCCATAACAAATCGTTTTTAGGTATCCATTGGCTTTGAGAGTGAACCCAAAATATTTTAGATTGGTGCTTAAATCCCCCCCAAAAATATCAAAAGTTCAATATATGAATTATTTTTCCTACTCATTTAGCCCCCAAGTCTAAAGGGGGTACTTTTCCTTGTTTATGATCATCTAGGATTATCTAGATGCAACACATAGCCAAAATCCCCTTTACATAAAATAAGAATGTTTTCTACAAATGATCCGGATTATTTTGAAAATGATGTGAAGAAAAAAATATAACAGAGATATAACAAGGAAATACACAAATATATCTGAAATAACACAATAATACAGTAAAAATCAAATTCTATTAATGACTTTCTCAAATACAAAAGACTGTAAAATTCAAAGAACATAAGCTATCTAGAATGGTGGTAGATTATCTTTTAAATGAGATGTGTCAGATTATAATGACTCCCCAAAGGCCTTTTTTAACATTAATTGGTAATGGGAAAACCCTAAACATATGAAACCCTAACCCCAGAAGATGAAATGCGAAAAGGTTTGAGGGCACCAATGGGGGTAGCTGATACATCAACTTCCCTAGGGAGTAACTTTTGCATACAATCTTTGTTTGGCGCACTTGATACCTCATCGAAAAATATATATCCAAGGAGTCAACTTTTTGAATGGATGAATACATCTCAATCATGATCTATGATGTGTTTCCGTGTCAAAAGAATGTCATGTATGGCCTAAAAATGACCTAAAAATTTTGGCACTGAAAAAATTGTATAAAAAACACCAAGATTGAAGCTATAATTTGAGCCATTGGAATAGGCAGGTGGAAATAAATGTCCACCTAGATCAGTCCTCCCATATTAAAAAATAATTGTCTCAATTACATCAAGTTCCTCCATGAAATGAGGAAACTTCTGTTGAATCTGACTCCTGGTGAGCTCCTTTCCCTGATGAATAAAATGAATTTCTTTGACGAACCGATAGAGTTGGATATTATACTAGCAGGTGTCCTTTGTCTTGATTTCCATGATCCAATAAATTGTTGCATGTTCAATGTACTATAATGTGACCTACTAGGCTATGTGGGAATATTTATCAAAAAATTGTTATTTCTCCTTATGTAAATATGTCAAAAACTTTGTATTATTGTTGTTATTAACTCACAAATAGTTTTATCATATAGGAAAATTATCAAACATATTGCATGTATCCATTACACAGAAATAGAGCATATAATCATGGCATATTATTATGGATTGAAATCCCATATCACAACAATACAAGGATATCTAATGGCTATAATAATAGTTGCAAAAATTATCCTGAACACACAAATCTATTGGATGCAAGGAAGTTGCACAATCTACTAATGGAAACAATACAAGAATAACTTAGAATGATGCAAATCTATGATACTGATTTATTCAAATCTCTTCAAGCCCTACAATGCTCTGCTCGAGTAATTCCAACTCTACTAGCTTCCTTTCAATCACTCCTCATGAATATCATTCAAATGGTCTACTGCAATTCCCAATCACAAAGGTCCTCATGGGATGTGACTGAACAACATGAGAGGCCTCATGTGATGAGGCTTGAAAACCAATGAGGATTCATGGGGCACCATATACTCAACCCATGTGGATGTTCAAACCACAATTTCTTTGCAACCCTCCTGACACTGCAAAATCCTGAAATGGCATATTCTGAAAAACCTTTGCAATATCCTTGTGTAAACCTCCAACTGATAAAACCTCAAATTGAAGCTCCAATAGAAATCCTAGGTGGAATCCTCTTATGTCTAGGTAGGGAGGATTTTGCACCACCAAAACTAAACTACATTACTGGAAGGGTTTTATTAAACCTTAATGAAACAATGGTTCCAAGAGCACTCCAAAATGAGATAGAAAATAATAATTTGAAAGAAAACAATTACTCCTCTATTTATCCTTTCTATGACCTTCTATATCTTTCCCATTTTTTTACCAAACCAAACCCTCACTTTATTTCCCTCTAATTTAATTTAAATATAATTGTTTATTTTTATTTAATGTCACTATAGTATTTTCCATTATTTTAACCAAGTGACACCAAATAAACTTCCTTCACTCCCTTAAAATGGTCGACTATATCCTACGAGAGTGATATAGACTATTAAATCATCCTCCATCGTGATCTATTGGAATGGGACATCAAATTCCTCCCTTCCCAAGATTGCTTGTTCTTAAGAAGCTCCAGATCATGGTGTTGTAAGATATACTCTCCTTCCCAAGCAACATCCTCTACAAGAAATCCTATCCATATGACCAAGTACACTCAAATGAATTGACTTCTCAACCTCCTCTCCTTGACATAAAAAATTCTCTAGAGAGATAGAACCAACTTCCTTTCCTCATCTAGTGGAGGAAGATCTATCGAAGAAGTGACCTACTGTCGCAATGTATTCTTGAAGAAGGATAAATGGAAGGTGTTTTGTATATTTCTACCATCTAGTAGCTCCAGCTCATATGATACCTCCCCTACTATCCTAATCACACTGTAGGGTCCATAAAAGCAAGGATTTAGCTTCTATGCACCACTGTTCTTGAGTGATGACTCTCTGTAAGGATACAAACTTAGAAATATTGATTTTTATCATGCATGGGAGTCTAATCAAGGATCATTTTAAGGATGAAAATTTATTTTAAAATGTAGAAACCTTGGCGAATCCTACTAATCATTCATATGGCAACTATAAAATGTTGGCAATATTTTTGTAAAAACATTATAATTTCTAAGGATTTTATATAGTTTGTATTAAATTTTGGTGATTTTTAAGGTAAAATATTTTTATCCTATAGAATTTGGGCGAATCAATTTTAGAATAGCGATTTTTTTTTTTTGAAAAACCATGCAAAATTAGCCCATGAGAAAAATTTAGCCCCTAAAATCATCCATGATTCTAATTTAGTGAATTTAATTGTCCCTCAAACATATAATTTTCCTAAATTTGTATCATGTTATGCTTCAAATTACAACCCATCTCAAAGGTTTGTCATTTCAAACACAAGGTTAGTTTTATTTTTGACAAATTCCTAATCTATTTCTGAAATGTTAAAGCTACCTCAAAACCCTAAAATAAAAACACTAAATTAAAGACTATTAGTTGAGTATTTCAAAGGATTGAGTTCTTAGGACAAAATTGTAATAATACTATCCTATTTATGGAAAAATATAAATGTTCCCAAAGATACTATCATTATTAAGACTATTGTGATTCATGAAACATCTAGAAAAGTTATAGCAAGAATGACTACAATTTTGGGAAATGATAATGATAAAACTTTTGATGAATATACTCTTTGATTTATGACCTCTATTTTCCCACATACATTGAAACCTTTGGTTAACTATAAATATGCCCAATATTTAGCTGACAACATTTATTTTCAGTTGTCTCATTTCAAAGCTAGAAGATGATTTATATACTATTGCTATATTTATTCCTTTATCCTTAAGTTGCTAGATTTCAACACTTTGAAATGGAGAATGAAGATGGAAAAGGTAATACATGTTAATTATTCATTGGATTCCCTTAATTAGAAATAAAGTTCATAACACACGGTTATAAAAGTTCATTAATCAATTTATTTCATTGGCCTTTGAAATCATTCATTATAAAACTCCTTCTATAATTTTGAAAGAGTATAAAAGGTTTTTACAATTGAGTCCTAATAAAATGGTAGGTGATTGGTATTTTTTTGAAGATCATACAAAAAATACAATCTACAATTCAAAATTTCAACATTTTCTCTTTCCTAAATTACAAACACCTAGACTCTTTCCTTTAGAATTTATAAGGAAAATACTGAACTATGATTATATTCATTTTGTGTCTAAGAAACAAAAGGAAGCATTTAAGTTGAATAAATAAGTGGGACATTTTGTTGTAAAAAACAAAGATGCTTTGTAGGATGCATAGAAACTTCTTCAAGAAATGGGATTCCAACAACGTGAAATCTAGATATATGATCCTAATTATTTTATTTCAACCGAAATAATAGATTTCGATACATCTCTTTATCATAATCAACAAAAACCTCGGCTCGAGATACTAGCAAATCAGGATAGCTAGGAGGATGTACAAATAATTCTACAAATTCAAGACCAAGGCTCTAGTCATTCATCACAATCACTAGTGATAGAAAAGAAAAAATAGTTTGAAAACACATATAAGGGAAAAGGTACAATATGAACTCAAATAATGTCAAATGCAGAAGAAAAATGAAGTAATAATAAGAAGATAGAAGAACGTGCATAGAGAAAGAGAGAGACAACACAAGATGGATCAAATTCATCAACATTAGAACCTATAGTTGTCATAGAATTTTTATCATCAACACATGCTCAGAGTTCAGGAAGTGAAAATGGAAAGGAAGCATTGGAAACAGATCAACCAAATAAAGGAAATCCTTTATCAATTTATGGAAATCAAGAAGAGTGTAAAAATTAAGCAAGACATGTATCCCTATATTTGTGTTCAAGGATCATCGCAGACCAAATTATTATATATTATGGATTATGAAAAGGTAAATATCAATATAGTTGTATTATGTTCAAAAGATCAAAATAAATTTATTGGGGTTACTTCAGACACACCTAGGATTTATTTTTCCTAAGTTTATTCCTTGTTTATTAGTCATAATTAGTCATTATCCAGTCTCCTATATTTTAGGGGAGAATATTCTACCTGGAGATTATTCTCTTTCCGTTGACACTTCAGTTTGGCTAGTTGAGTTGAGCTTATATGTTGTAATGGTTTTATCACCATGCAACAATGAGATCATCACCATGATAATTTGGCCTTGCCTTGGTATCATCAGCATACTAGCACATTACCCTTGATTCCCTAAGTTAACTCCTCACTACTCTTTGTTTAGTCAGTTAACTAAAGACTAGTTGACTAATTAACTCAACTAGGTGGCAGTTCACTCCCATAACTGCCTGAGAGACTAGACTAGGTGGAAATTCACTCATGTAACTATTGGTGTGTGTTCATATCACTATAGACCACCACTATGGTGCATTGGTTCTCATCTAGTGCACATTCATTGAGTTATACAGAGCATATCATGTGTAAATTATTCATTATTCATAACGGTTAATGGGAATTCTTTCATTCTTTCTCTCCTTCTTCTTATTTCTCAAATTATCTCTGCAAATGTGTGTATTATTGTTTATATAGATCTATTCTTTGCAGGTTCAACAAATTTACAAAATTCACTAACATGTCAGTTGATTTAAATGAAATCAATTATGTTGATAAAATGGATTTGCAGAGGAAAACTAGGGAAATGCTAAAAAGAGATGTAATAATAGCTTCCCTTGGAATGAAGAAGTTGCATACTATGAATAAAAATGTTTCGAATCAACTGAAGAAAGAGAAATTAACAAACAGGACTAAGTGGATGAGTGCAAAATAGATTGAGCAGCGGGTGATTTATTTAGGACTAAACCCTAATGGTATTTCATTTGTACAAGCCCTCATAAAAAACAAGACATTGAATTAAAATCATTAAACAAAAAAGATGAATACGCCTGAAATTGATCATGTTCAAACACTAGAATTGCAAGCAATGCAATAGAAGAAATATCCATCATTGAGCAAAATAGTACAAATGAAAGATCATATGGAGGTATATGATTAGAAAATTGAAGTTTTAAATCAAGAGATTCCTTCTTCATAATATTTAGATTCAGCAGAACCATCTAAGGAATTAGCCATATCTTTATCGGAGCTTAATTTTAAAAGAGTTGAGATTGAAAAACTCAAGAAATTAGTGCTTGTGCAAAATGAGGAAATAAATATTTTCAAGGGACGCCTAAAGGACAAAGATAAAACTATTGAACAATATGAAAAGGTTAAGGCTAAATTGCAAGGATATGTGGAACAATTACACAAACAATTAATTGGTAAATGATACTTAATAGGTGAAATACATCTCATCTAAGATCATATCGTAACAATGGTTTAAAAAATGTGGGATTGTTTTAAGTTGGTTGGAGAAAAGAACTTATTGTTTAATGAAGCTTATAATGTCATACAACAAGTTTTCCAAGAATTAGGACATACCACAAATAGCAATCAAAATTATAAAATATCTTAATTCTATATCAAAGGAGGAGTTAAATAATAAAGGAATTAAATATAGAAATTCAATGGTAATGGAGACCAAAAAAAACATAAAAATTCTAAACAAAATTTGATCCATCATGCCCAAAATAAATGCATTGTGGTCAAAAACAATGTTGAATTTTTCTCCAATAAGTTTGATAACTTAATATATACGGGTTTACCTACTTTATGGAGTAAAAAAGGAGGAATTTTAACATTTCAAAATTATAGATAGATTTTGTTCAAAGTCAGAGAGAAAGTGATGAAAATTTTGATGAAATGACTGGAGTTATAAGAGGTCAAATAATAGTGGACATGTTAATAGATTATTTTTATTCTCTATGGTAGATTAAACATTCATTTTTTACAATTCTGACATAAGACAAATATGTTGACTTAGATATTACATATATGATGCCAACTCACCCTCGACGGCATGGTCGCTCCACCAGGACCTCCTGTTTCCCGACGGCCCAACGAGTACAAGCTCTTCCAACTCCCTCGGGAGTTCTTCTACCCACAGTCTTCTCGGTAATCTCCTCTTCGCGTGTCAGGAGATCGGGTCTCGCGATATCGCGAGGCTCGCGGCACTGTCCTCGGGTAAACAAACACTGAAACCCTGATTCCCGATGGTCAACAGTCAACCTCGGGATATCGCTACTCGCGATGCCGAGCCCTTGTATCTCAAATCCCCGAGTACTGAGGTGCCGATGCCACGTGCTATACTCCATGCAACCTCCGTGGGACCCGTCGCGACTCAGGACCTTGCTACCTCTCTGTGCTCCCTTCAACTTCGAAAATGCCGAAGTGCCGAGTCTCGACTCCCCTGGATCTCGTGCCACCTGTTCTTCAGGGGATCAACGGCTCTGATCAAATCGGGGAATCGCGCTTCGCGATTTCGACGTGCATGTGCTTCCAGCACTCGCCAACCCCGATTCGTCGATATGTGAAGGCAAATGTTTTCCCTGTGCGAC
>JASDQU010372271.1:10184-31292 GCA_032191745.1 Picea mariana | reverse complement strand
CCTATATCCAAGTGCGATAAATAATTCAATTTTCAATTCTTCCTCATATGTTTCCATAGACTATTTTATTTTTCCCCTTGTAGCAACATAACTAACCTCCCACCAAAAGGAACATTAGCATTTTATGGGAAAACCTCTCAAAGTCTCGAATCAATTTTTTTAAAATTATTTCCTCGAATGTTGAAACACTAAAATCAATTCATGTACATGGGAATCAATGCATGAAGTTCATATAAATACCACAATATATAATTAATGTCAAACTAAAATTGGAATACATTGAAATTAATGCATCCCATTAATATAACTATAATTGAACCAATGCATCTACTTCTTAACCTATATTAACCAACATAATATGTCACCCTATTTTTGTGAATCAAATATTTTCACATCCATCATAAATTAACATGTACATTGAAATCAATTCATCTAGAGAATGAGATTCATAATTCTTTTCCAATACATTTATATGCATATACATTTTTATCCATAATAGGTGGCAACTATAGAAAATCACTGACTAATATAACTAACCTCCAACCAAAATGAATGTTATCATTTTCTATGAAAGCCTAGTGAAGTCTCAAAACAATTTTTGTCAACAAATTTGTTATAATGTTGAAATCTAAAAGCAATACATGTACATGGAAACCAATGCATTTAGTTCATATAAATACCACAATATCCAATTAAAATAAATTAACTGATGTCATATATTGAAATCAATGTATCTTGTTAATCTAATTACACCGAAATTAATTCATCTAATTCAACTTGTATTTATGTACATGATATGTCACCCTACTCTAGTCAATCAAATCTATACATAGGGATTATAAATTAACATGTACATTGAAATCAATGCATCTAGTTGATATAATTATCCCATAATGACTTCTTTAAAGATATGTAAACTTATCAAAGGCATTTTTATACATAGTACTTCATTTTGATCCTTAAAACTATTTTGTAAATAGCCACAACTAACATTTTTCGTAACTATTCCATTATTTGTATTTTTATATAGATTATCATTGTGCTATAGGTTATCACTTTATTGACCAATATTTTATCACATTCATTCATAAATTAATTTTTGTTGTATTCAAAAGATCAATGAATTTATTCAGTATCTCAATCTCAGTATGTAAGAAAATCATGGCAATCAACTATAACTACAAATACAACTAATGAACTATAACATCTTATTTGTAAAATTTTTAAGCCAACAAGAAAGTGAATTTAGATTATGAAATAACCAACAGAATTTTTTGTAATAAGAGGTAAATATACGGTCTAAGACCCAAAACTATTGAGATTTCTCTAAAAAAAATTGTATCTTAAATATTCTTATCAAACTGAACATTTTGATTATATTTGGCTCCACGATAAATTTCCATAGTTTATTGTAAATTTTCATTGCTTAATCACCTATATGTTATGTGAAGGGTGGTTGAGGTAGAGACAACTTTTGAGAGGGCATATTAATCCTTTCTTATGTATCAATTCATTTATAGGTGATATTCGATATCCATTCCCTCTATCTCTGCAGTCATAAACCAAAAATTTTAAAAATATTAGGGTTGTGTGGTGGCTATCATATGAAACTCATAATCCAAATAATTAGGGTTCTATTTACACTAAAACCAAAGTATTATTGATTGGGGAATTGGGTTCATAGAAATAATGTGAGGCACGGTGACATGGATTTTTTTTCAAGTTTGGTGAAGTAATAAAATCATAGATAGATTTAGAAATATTAAGTTTCGTGTAGTGGTCAAACCACAATTAGATTTGGGAATATTTAAATCTATAATTTAATTGATTCTTGATTCATATTTTTGTTTAATTTGATGCCATTTTATTTGAAATCTATCCATGCGAATGATCTCTAATATGATCTATTTTTTTGTTGTGTTAAATTTTATTTCATAGCGACAAATGGATTAGTGAATGTGCTCAATGGATCATTGAATGTGTTAAATATCTCTAACTTGGTATATAAGAAAATCATGGTAAATTTTACGTAAATATTTTTTTTTGCACCTCTACTAGTCTACTCACTTACTGTGTATATTTTAGCTCCAAGAAAAGGAAAAACTGAGCATGTGAATATTTTGTTATGTATCAACTCAACTCTGGTTATAATTCATATGCATTATGTCTATATTTGGAATTATAAATTCAATAATAAAAAATTATCAAGGTTGTGTGGTGGCTCACATGTGAACTTGGAAATCTAAATTATTAAGGTTTTCTTTTTGTGGTGGTTGGCATGTGACATCGATGAGTAACATAATTTTTCAACACTTTGAAATAAAATCTCAATATGAAACCTTCAGAATAACAATCAAAGATGACATCTTTATAATGATAATGGTTCCCATAATAGAAGTATCTTGTTTCTTGTTCACTATAAAAACAAAGGCAGAGGAACGCAATGGCCTTCCCCCAAGAGAGGGAAGGTGAAGTTGCCATTGTGGCCGTTGTGGTAAAAAAAATCTCAAGTACCATCCACACAATCAAAATTTTGTTGATGAGCTCTCGATTGACAAATTATAACCTATATCAGTCCTTGACAATTAGTGAGAAGATTCATACTTTTTTATTTTTCGAATGATATGTCTGAGATGGTTGTTCCATTTGTTGATTTGATAGATCATTTCACTTTATAAATTACTTATATATTGATTTCTTTTTCGTTTTGCTAGCTAAAGGATTACCTTGCCCGAGCCACACCAACCCTTAAGATGGATAAATTTTTTGTCCCTGCAGGTTTCGAATCGGTGACTTTAACATCACAGAGTGCCTTAACAACACATTCCCTCACCGACTGTCCTACACCTCAGGGACCTTGTATATTGAATTTGAATCAAAGAGCAAGTTATGAATAATTAGTCATCTTACTATGCATATTTTTATCTCTAAGTGAAGCATAATTGAACATGTCAATCCTTTGTTATGTATAAACTCATTTTTAGGTGATATTCGATGTGCATTCCATTTATCTATGGAGTTATAAACCCTTGACAATCCAAAATTATTAGGGTTTTGTGGTGGTTGGCATGTGAACCCAACAATCCAATGATTAGGGTTTTATTCGTGTCGTGGTTGGGATCTGAAAGTGATGAATAACATCATTTATCAACTCTTTGAAAGAAAATCTGATTATCCTTCAGAGTCAAAGTCAAAGTCGACATATTTATAAGTTGTGTCAACTATATTACATGCTTTGTTTCTCTGGACGACGAATCTCTGGTGACCATGTAATGTCCATATAGGTATGTCAACTTCTATGATATCAGGCATAGCAGGTTCATGGTAGTTGATGGTGAGGGTTGTCAAAATTGTTTTCCAAGCATTGTTTAATATGTGGGTTGTTAAAATTGTTGTCCAAACATTGTGTAATATGTAATTGTTTAAAATTTAATTGAGCCAACTTCTAATTTTTTTAATATCCAAACATTGTTTAATATGTGGATTGTCAAAATTGTTGTGAAGCATGTGTAATTCTTTAAAATTTAATTAAGCCTACTTGTATTGTTTTAATGTAACAACACATTATGTAGTGTAAAGTGATAATATTTTTCCCATACATAAATATCGAAAACCTATTGATACAATAATAAATTATAAATATAAATAATTAAATTAAAAATATAAATAAAATAATTTCATTAAAATATATATGTTGAAGAAAACATCTTGAAAATGGTGTGGAAAACATAGCTTAAAGTAACCATCAAATGAGCCTCTTAATATCTACCTCTTAGTTGTCCATTGAAATCAACATTAATTTATTGAATTTTAAAAAAATATAAAAAATTACTTAATTAATTTAAAATTATAATTTGATGTTTTGAAAACTTAAAAAATATTAATTTATTTATAAATTAAAAAAATATTTATAAATTAATATGGTTTTAAAGAATTAAAAAATTAAAAAAAACATAAAACAATTAATATAAAAGGAATAACAAAATAATTAAATACATATTTTAGGTTGACTATTTATTGGTTATAAAAATTCCCTATTTTTTAAATAGAAAAACAAACTTGGCAACAACATCAAGTACCTAAGAGAATTTATAGAAGTCGGTTTATGCCAATCACGTCTTGTTTATTGGTTGAATGTTAACTTTAAAAGAGCCCATTCTTTCGCCTCCATGATAAAAAAGGAGAACCTTTAGATTTATAATAAATAATTACAACATTGCCCCAAATCCGGCTAAAATGGAGGGAGATTTGATATTTAAATATGGTTTGTGGAATGATGTTTGAAATAAATCACAACGGTCACATAGGTCAGATAGAGTGGATTCATATTTATTTCATTCGGTTACCGATGGGTTGGAGTGGAGAGAGGGTATTCTGGGCTCCCTGACAAGATAGATTCATTGCAGAGTGGCCATTGAAGAAATTGCGAGAGTATCTCTGTCTAGCATTTCTGCAATTTATTGAATATGTCCGCCATGGATAAGTATGAGAAGCTTGCGAAGGTCGGGGAGGGAGCGTATGGGAAGGTGTACAWGGCAAGGGAMAAGAKCAGCGGCCAGCTGGTTGCTATCAAAGAGACTCTCATTCAGACGCCAGAGGAAGGGATTCCCTACACTTCGCTTCGAGAAATCTCGATTCTACGGATGCTCTCCCAGAGCATTTACGTTGTTAAGTTAGTTTTTTTTCTCGCCTTTGAACCACGGGTTTTTCATTCTATTGACTGTATGTTGTTAAGTTAGGATTTCAGCAAAGGCGGCCTTGGAACATCCATATTTTGATGATCTAGACAAGTCTCAGTTCTGAGTATTCAGATATCACTATTTATGTGCTAGTACTTAACGAACTAGTTCCTGAGTCTTTATGTGCTAGTACTTAACGAACTGTTTTTTTCTGATATAGAAGCTAAACCATGCATAGTTAAAAAAAACATCTATGTACTGGATGTCACATTGGCTGTTTGGAAAATCAAACATTTGTTTCAAACTTTGTAGTTGATGCTAGTTAATGTTTCATTCATTTGTTCATTCAATGCCAAGTTCCATAACCATTTGAAAGTTCCTTCCATAACCATTTGAAAGTTCCTTAGGATTCTTTTTCTAATTAACCATTTGAAAGTTCCATAGGATACTCATCATTATTTCTAACAAAGCCACCTTCTCCTACTTTTCGAAAGTTCCATATTGAAAATTTGAGCATGTTAGATATTCCTATAATACAATAATACATGAAAATTTGAGCATGTTAAATATTCCTATAATACAATAATACATGAGAATGTCAAACTATAATCAACTTTCATAACACCATATACTTTTTCACAAATGAGAGAAAAAAATAGAAGGTTTAGTATTAACATTATATTTTTTCATTTTTCTATTGTTTTTTCCACAAAATAGATAGCATTAACATGGGGTATAAATGAAACAAATTTAATGAAAAAATTTTGATCGGCATGTGATATTTCATATATTAAAAACAATATGTAGTGAAGACAATATGTAGTGAAGAAACTTAGTGGAAACAAATCAAGAAAAATCATATACTTTAATAGGAAAAGTATATTTAGACCTATTTAGACCTTGGAAAATATTGTCACGGATTAAATGATTTTTGTTACTCCCTCTACATGGATACTTCCCTATGATGACTTGGGACCTGCTTTGTATTCTCGATATCAACCACTTTCCAATAAGGAGAAAATGATTTAGAATCGATTTCCAAATGATGGATCTATTTGGAACCTTTTTAATAGGTTTCCTTATATATAATCAACAATGGATTCTTGAGGAAAATGTTTTTCTTATAGTACTTGTGCCCACTCCTTGTATAAGTTTCCACATATTTTTGTGGCCGACACTTTAGAAGATAATTTTTTCTTTCAATACCAAGACTCCAATTGATTTTGGAGTTTCCAACTTCCTTCAAGAAA
This sequence comes from Picea mariana, assembly GCA_032191745.1. Classification (NCBI taxonomy): domain Eukaryota; kingdom Viridiplantae; phylum Streptophyta; class Pinopsida; order Pinales; family Pinaceae; genus Picea; species Picea mariana. The sequence continues at coordinate 25,363 of JASDQU010372271.1, read as the reverse complement.
CAGGCACAAGACACATTTTTTCCTTGGTCTCGACCAAAGAAAATGGAAGGAGAGATGCTTTATTTTTCCTAATATAATGTTATGTCCAAAGAGTGGTATATATATGGCTAAAGGTACATGTAATGTGTAAATACATATGTAATAGGGTCGGCCTAGTGATAAAGGGGCCTCATGTGCAAGTGTGAATAGCTATATATAAGAGATTGTGTATTCATTATTTCGGTGTGAATTTTGATGTATGAAAGGTATTTGGTTATTTAGAGGGATTTCCCATATTATTTAAGGAGTTATTATGTAACTTATCTATACTGGAGTTGTGCTCCACGTTGACATTATGTACATGGTGTGCACTTCTGTTATTTTTTTATATTTTGAGAAATTTGGGATCATAACATTTGATATAAGAGTTGAAGGTCTTGGGGTTTCCCTTTTAAATTTGAGACATCTTGGAATTTTCGCTATAACTTTTTTTCTACATCGTTTCAGAAGGAACCCCTTGGAGGATATTTATTATATGAATCAATACCCTGAAATCTAGAGGATATTCATAGAAATTATCAATCTAGTTATGACAAAAATTTCATCTTCTAGGTCATCATAATTGTGTATATACACCCTATAGAGGATAGGGTATCTTACTAGTAGTATTGACTAGTCTCAAAAAAGTGTTCTAGGTAAAATAGCATAAATTATTCATAGAGAATACAAATTGAGTCACACCAATTGAATTGAATGGTGCAAAGGATATAGTATTTATGGTACAATTTTTGTAATTTTATATCAACTATTGTGCACGTGACACATTGTACAAGTGCTCTCTACCGAAAAGTCCAAAAATCAGCAAGGTGTGGGGAATTTATAATAAATTCCTCTTGACACATCCAATTTTAGAGTACTACAGGTCAGAGTTTCAGACTCAGAAGGGCCGAAATTGTAGAGATACATCGTAAGTAAGGTAGTCGAGGAGGACACACTTCAAATTAAGGTTTCAAAGGTATTTTCACTTAAAACTATCATATGTTTTGATTGGAATGTCTGATTGAGTTGATTCAAAATACATTGGAAAGATAAAACATAAAAGAGAATATTGGGACAAGTATTACAACTATTTGAGATATTTATCCTTAACATATTGAGGTTGTGATTTGAGGGTTGGGATTAGACCTCAATTAAGAATCAATGGGAATAACTTAATTTACAGAAGATGAAGATAAAGATGAAATCAATCCTATGGAATGGTTGAGGTTGGCAAAAGAATATAATATGACTCCAAGGGAAGAAAGAGATTATTTTTTTATGAAGCTTGGAAGTGGTGGATGAGTGTTGATCAAAATACTAGATGGCAGTGCACATGGGAAGAATTTGAAAAACTCTTCTTGGATAAATGGATTAGGGATACAAAAAGGGAGGAAATTTATAGAATTCAAGATGAATTAAAAGAAGAAAAGGAAGAGATTAAGAAAAAGGGTGAGGAGCTATCTAACATAATATCCCTTAATGAATCACTCATTAAGGAGGTTAAGAACCTAAGGTAAGAAAACACTAGCAAAGGAAAGTGGTGAAAAGATGAATCAAGAGAATATTTGAAAAAGAAAGATGAAGAGATATGTAGGTTACGAAGCAATAATAAAAAAATATTGGATGAGGTTAGGATATTGAAAGAAGAAAAGAAGAATTGTCAAAATAAATAAGAAAGAAAAATATTGGATGAGGAATGTACCAAAAGACTTCAAGAGGAAATTTGCAAGAAGGTTGAGGAATCCTTAAATACAGATGAGGTAAAGTTAGAAATGAAAGCCAAAATTGAAGAAGGACGTCATAATTTGTTAGATGGGATCACATTGCAGCTTCAAAAGGAGAAAGAAGACAAGATTCAAGAACTTCAACAGAAGATACTTGAAGAAGTTGAACTCCATCTAGAGGATGTACATGCCAAATATGATGGTATTATCTCGAAGGCTAAAATAATCAAAGACCAATAAAAGATGATCGAGGATTCCATTATCACTGAAAATAAGATAGATGAAATGCATGTGTAGAGTGAAGGAAGACCATCAAATGTGAAACTGTATCTACACCCTCATTACCATGAAGCATTTCAAGGAAGACAAGAAGGACAATATCATCAATATGAAGAAAGAAGATGGAACACTTGTGAATATTCATGGAACAAGGGATCACCAAAATACTCTTCAATAAGCTATTATTAGAGAGGCCAACAACGACTACAAATTGGAGAAGCTTCAACAAAAATACATGGAATCAAAGGAAATGAAATGATTCAACAACTAGACACCAAGGATTAAGACCGAAAATAATTGATTTTGGATGTATGGATCATCAACAATGGAATGAAGAAAGAAGGAACATAATAAATGAATACTACTTAGTTTCATCACATGTGAAGCCTTTCAATGAAAATCTTTGAGGACAAAGCTTTTTGATGGAGGGTATTATGTTATGACCCAAGAGGGGAATATATATGGCTAAATGTATATGATATGACCCCAAGGGTGGGAATATAGGAGCATAAATGTACATTTAATGTGTAAATACATATGTATTAGGTTCGGCCTAGTGATAAAGGGGCCTCATGTGCAAGTGTGAATAACTATATATAAGAGATCATGTATTCATTACTGGGGTGTGAATTGTGAGGTATGAAAGGTATTTGGTTATTTGGAGGGGGTTCCCATATTCTTTAAGGAGTTATTGTGTAACTTATATATATTGGAGTTGTTCTCCACGTTAAAATTATGTACATGGTGTGTACTTGTATTATTTTTTTATTTCTTGAATATTTTGGGATCATAACACATACCCTTCAAAATCTAGGCCAATAAAATCCAATACACAAGGATTTATTCTAGAGTCACCTTGACTAGAACCAACATATCTTCTCTAGAGAGCTACTTGTTACACGAGTTGCATTTTTTTCCACTTACACTAAAATCCATAATAAATCATTTTTAGGTATCCATTTTCTTTGAGAGTGAACCCAAAATATTTTAGATTGGTGCCTAAATCCCCCCAAAAAATATCAAGAGTTCAATATATGAATTATTTTCTCTACTCATTTAGCCCCCAAGTCTAAAGGGGGTACTTTTCCTTGTTTATAATCATGTAGGATTATCTAGATGCACCACATAGCCAAAATCCCCTTTACATAAAATGAGAATGTTTTCTACAAATGATCCGCATTATTTTGAAAATGATGTGAAGAAAAAAATATAATAGAGACCTAACAAGGAAATACACAAAGATATTTTAAATAACACAATAATACAATAAAAATCAAATTCTATTAATGACTTTCTCGAATACAAAAGACTGTGAAATTCAAAGAACATAAGCTATCTAGAATGGTGGTAGATTATCTTTTAAATGAGATGTGTCAGATATGCTCATTCGCGATATGCTGATTATAATGACTCCCCAAAGGCCTTTTTTAGCATTAATTGTGAATGGGAAAACCCTAAACATATGAATCCCTAACCCCAGAAGATGAAATGCGAAAAGGTTTGTGGGCACCAATGGGGGTAGCTGATACATCAACTTCCCTAGGGAGTAACTTTTGCATATTATCTTTGTTTGGGGCACTTGATACCTCGTTGAAAAATATATATCCAAGTATTCAACTTTTTGAATGGCTGAATACATCCCAATGATGATCTATGAGGTGTTTCCATGTCAGAATAATGTCATGTATGGCCTAAAAATGACCTAAAAATTTTGGCATTGAAAAAATTGTATAAAAAACACCAAGATGGAAGCTATATTTTGAGCCATTGGAATAGGCAGGTGGAAATAAATTTCCACCTAGATCAGTCCTCCCACATTAAAAAATAATGGTCTCAATTACATCAAGTTCCTCCATCAAATGAGGAAACTTCTATTGAATCTGACTCCTGGTGAGCTCCTTTCCCTCATGAATAAACTTAATTTCTTTAATGAACTGATAGAGTTGGATATTATACTAGCAGGTGTCCTTTGTCTTGATTTCCATGATCCAATAAATTTTTGCATGTTCAATGTACTATAATGTGATCTACTAGGCTATGTGGGAATATTTATCAAAAAATTGTTATTTCTCCTTGTGTAAATATGTCAAAAAATTTGTAATATTGTTGTTATTAACTCACAAATAGTTTTATCATATAGGAAAATTATCAAACATATTGCATGTATCCATTAAATAGAAATAGAGCATATAATCATGGCATATTATTATGGATTGAAATCCCATATCACAACAATACAAGGATATCTAATGACTATAATAATAGTTGCAAAAATTATCCTGAACACACAAATCTATTGGATGAAAGGAAGTTGCACAATCTACTAATGGAAACAATACAAGAATAACTTAGAATGATGTCAATCTATGATACTCATTTATTCAAATCTCTTCAAGCCCTACAATTCTCTGCTTGAGTAATTCCAACTCTACTAGCTTCATTTCAATCACTCCTCATGAATATCATTCAAATGGTCTACTGCAATTCCCAATCACAAAGGTCCTCATGGGATGTGACTGAACAACATGAGAGGCCTCATGTGATGAGGCTTGAAAACCAACGGGGATTCATGGGACACCATATACTCAACCCACGTGGATGTTCAAACCATGATTTCTTTGCAACCCTCCTGACACTTGCAAAATCCTGAAATGGCATATTCTGAAAAACCTTTGCAATATCCCTGTGTAAACCTCCAACTGATAAAACCTCAAATTGAATCTCCAATAGAAATCCTAGGTGGAATCCTCTTATGTCTAGGTAGGGTGGATTTTGCACCACCAAAACTAAACTACATTAGTGGAAGGTTTTTATTAAACCTTAATGAAATAATGGTTCCAAGAGCACTCCAAAATGAGATAGAAAATAATAATTTCAAAGAAAACAATTACCCCTCTATTTATCCTTTCTACGACCTTCTATATCTTTCCCATTTTTTTACCAAACCAAACCCTCACTTTATTTCCCTCTAAATTAATTTAAATATAATTGTTTATTTTTATTTAATGTCACTATAGTATTTTCCATTATTTTAACCAAGTGACACCAAATAAACCTCCTTGACTCCCTTCAAATGGTCGACTATGTTCTACGAGAGTGATATAGACTATTAAATCATCCTTCGTCGTGATCTATTGGAATGGGACATCAAATTCCTCCCTTCCCAAGATTGCTTGTTCTTAAGAAGCTCCAGATCATGGTGTTTTAAGATATACTCTCCTTCCCAAGCAACATCCTCTATAGGAAATCCTATCCATATGACCAAGTACACTCAAATGAATCTACTTCTCAACCTCCTCTCCCTGACATAAAAAATTCTCTAGAGAGATAGAACCAACTTCCCTTCCTCATCTAGTGGAGGAAGATCTATCGAAGAAGTGACCTATTGTCACAATGCCTTCTTGAAGAAGGCTAAATGGAAGGTGTTGTGTATATTTCTACCATCTAGTAGCTCCAGCTCATATGATACCTCCCCTACTATCCTAATCACACTGTAGGGTCCATAAAATCAAGGATTTAGCTTCTATGCACCACTGTTATTGAGTGATGACTCTCTATAAAGATACAACCTTAGAAATATTGATTTTTATCATGCACGGGAATCTCATCAAGGCTCATTTTAAGGATGAAAATTTATTTTAAAATGTAGAAACCTTGGTGAATCCTACTAATCATTCATATGTCAACTATAAAATGTTGGCAATATTTTTGTGAAAACATTATAATTTCTAACGATTTTACATCGTTTGTATTAAATTTTGGCGATTTTTAAGGTAAAATATTTTTATCCTATAGAATTTGGGCGAATCAATTTTAGAATAACGATTTTTTTTTTTGTGAAAAACCATGCAAAATTAGCCCATGAGAAAAATTTAGCCCCTAAAATCATCCATGATTCTAATTTAGTGAATTTAATTGTCCCTCAAACATATAATTTTCCTAAATTTGTATCCTTGTATGCTTCAAATTACAACCCATCTCAAAGGTTTGTCATTTCAAACACAAGGTTAGTTTTATTTTTGACAAATTCCTAATCTATTACTGAAATGTTAAAGCTACCTCAAAACCCTAAAATAAAAACACTAAATTAAAGACTATTAGTTGAGTATTTCAAAGGATTGAGTTCTTAGGACAAAATTGTAATAATACTATCCTATTTATGGAAAAATATAAATGTTCCCAAAGATACTATCATTATTAAGACTATTGTGATTCCTGAAACATCTAGAAAAGTTATAGCAAGAATGACTACAATTTTGGGAAATGATAATGATAAAACTTTTGATGAATATACTCTTCAATTTATGACCTCTATTTTCCCACATACATTGAAACCTTTGGTTAACTATAAATATGCCCAATATTTAGCTGACAACATTTATTTTCAGTTGTCTCATTTCAAAGCTAGAAGATGATTTATATACTATTGATGTATTTATTCCTTTATCCTTAAGTTGCTAGATTTCAACACTTTGAAATGGAGAATGAATATGGAAAAGATAATACATGTTAATTATTCATTGGATTCCCTTAATTAGAAATAAAGTTCATAACACATGGTTATCAAAGTTCATTAATCAGTTTATTTCATTGGCCTTTGAAATCATTCATTATAAAACTCCTTCTATAATTTTCCAAGAGCATAAAAGGTTTTTACAATTGAGTCCTAATAAAATGGTAGGTGATTGGTATTTTTTTGAAGATCATACAAAAAATACAATCTACAGTTCTAAATTTCAACATTTTCTCTTTCCTAAATTACAAACACCTAGACTCTTTCCTTTAGAATTTATAAGGAAAATACTGAACTACAATTATATTCATTTTGTGTCTAAGAAACAAAAGGAATCATTTAAGTTGAATAAATAAGAGGGACATTTTGTTGTAAAAAACAAAGATGCTTTGTAGGATGCACAGAAACTTCTTCAAGAAATGGGATTCCAACAACGTGAAATCTAGATATATGATCCTAATTATTTTATTTCAACCAAAATAATAGATTTTGATACATCTCTTTATCATAATCAACAAAAACCTCGTCTCGAGATACTAGCAAATCAGGATAGCTAGGAGGATGTACAAATAATTCTACAAATTCAACGCCAGGGTTCTAGTCATTCATCACAATCACTAGTGATAGAAAAGACAAAACAGTTTGAGAACACATATAAGGGAAAAGGTACAATATGAACTCAAATAATGTCAAATGCAGAAGAAAAATTAAGTAATAATAAGAAGATATAAGAACATGCATAGAGAAAGAGAGAGACAACACAAGATGGATCAAATTCATCAACATTAGAACCTGTAGTTGTCATAGAATTTTTATCATCAACACATGCTCAGAGTTCAGGAAGTGAAAATGGAAAGGAAGCATTGGAAACAGATCAACCAAATAAAGGAAATCCCTTATCAATTTATGGAAATCAAGAAGAGTGTAAAAATTAATCAAGACGTGTATCCCTATATTTGTGTTCAAGGATCATCGTAGACCAAATTATTATATACTATGGATTATGAAAAGGTAAATATCAATATAGTTGTATTATGTTCAAAAGATCAAAATAAATTTATTGGGGTTACTTCAGACACACCTAGGATTTATTTTTCCTAAGGTTATTCCTTGTTTATTAGTCATAATTAGTCATTATCCAGTCTCCTATATTTTAGGGGAGTATATTCTACCTGGAGATTATTCTCTTTCCATTGACACTTCAGTTTGGCTAGTTGAGTTGAGCTTAGATGTTGTAATGGTTTTATCACCATGCAACAATGAGATCATCACCATGATAATTTTGCCTTGCCTTGGTATCATCACCATACTAGCACATTACCCTTGATTCCCTAAGTTAACTCCTCACTACTCTTTGTTTAGTCAGTTACCTGAAGACTAGTTGACTAGTTAACTCAACTAGGTGGCAGTTCACTCCCGTAACTGCCTGCGAGACTAAACTGGGTGGAAATTCACTCTTGTAACTATTGGTGTGTGTTTAGATCACTATATACCACCACTATGGCACATTGGTTCTCATCTAGTGCACATTCATTGAGTTATACAGAGTATATCATGTGTAAATTATTCATTATTCATAACAGTTAATGGGAATTCTTTCATTCTTTCTCTCCTTCTTCTTATTTCTCAAATTCTCTCTACAAATGTGTGTATTATTGTTTATATAGATCTATTCTTTGCAGGTTTAACAAATTTACAAAATTCAGTAACATCTCAGTTGATTTAAATGAAATCAATTATGTTGATAAAATGGATTTGCATAGTAAAACTAGGGAAATGCTAAAAAGAGATGTAATAATAGCTTCCCTTGGAAAAAATAAGTTGCATACTATGAATAAAAATGTTTCAAATCAACTGAAGAAAGATAAATTAACAAACAAGACTAAGTCGATGATTGTAAAATAGATTGAGCAGTGGGTGATTTATTTAGGACTAAACCCTAAAGGTATTTCATTTGTACAAGCCCTCATAAAAAACAAGACATTGAATTAAAATCATTAAACAAAAAAGATCAATACGCCTGAAATTGATCATGTTCAAACACCATAATTGCAAGCAATGCAATAGAAGAAATATCCATCATTGAGCAAAATAGTACAAATGAAAGATCATATGGAGGTATATGATTAGAAAATTGAAGTTTTAAATCAAGAGATTCCTTCTTCATAATATTTAGATTCCGTAGAACCATCTAAGGAATTAGCCATATCTTTATCGGAGCTTAATTTTAAAAGAGTTGAGATTGAAAAACTCAAGAAATTAGTGCTTGTGCAGAATGAGAAAATAAATATTTTCAAGGGACGCCTGAAGGACAAAGATAAAACTATTGAACAATATGAAAAGGTGAAGGCTAAATTGCAAGGATATGTGGAACAATTACACAAACAATTAGTTGGTAAACAATACTTAATAGGTGAAATACATCTCATCTAGGATCATATCATAACAATGGTTTAAAAAATGTGGCATTGTTTTAAGTTGGTTGGAGAAAAGAACTTATTGTTTAATAAAGCTCATAATGTCATATAACAAGTTTTCCAAAAATTAGGACATACCACAAATAGCAATCAAAATTATAAAATATCTTAATTCTATATCAAAAGAGGAGTTAAATAATAAAGGAATTAAATATAGAAATTCAATGGTAATGGAGACCAAAAAAAATAAAAACATAAAAATTCTAAACAAAATTTAATCCATCATGCCCAAAATAAATGCATTGTGGTCAAAAGGAATGTTGAATTTTTCTCCAATAAGTTTGATAACTTAATATATATGGGTTTACCTACTTTATGGAGTAAAAAAGGAGGAATTTTAACATTTCAAAATTATAGATAGATTTTGTTCAAAGTCAGAGAGAAAGTGGTGAAAATTTTGATGAAATGAATGGAGTTATAAGAGGTCAAATAATAGTGGACACACTAATAGATTATTTTTATTCTCCATAGTAGATTAAACATTCATTTTTGACAATTCTGACATAAGACAAATATGTTGAGTTAAATATTGCATATAAGAAAATGGTGGCATACCAATATCCTTCAAATAATGATTGGGAAGCTCTAATTCAGTTAATATAGGAATGAGTCATAAAAAAAACAAGAGAAACGCTGGGAGATATCATGGGCGAATTCCATATTTGAATGTACCCAATGCCATTCTTTTAAATCCAAATCTATTGTCGTAATATTGAAAGATAAAAAATAGCTCCTAATAACCAATTTTGGTTATATTAATTTTGGTATAAAAGAAGAAAATCTCAATGTGAAAAGTGTCTTGGATGGTAGAAAAAGAACCGACGAAATTTTAATGAAAATTATTCTCAAATCTTGAGAGATTCATAATTTCAGGAATTTTAGGTTGTGTTCCAAATTTTCATGTTGTCTTTTGTTTCATAATATTTATTTCAATCTTGTATATTATTTTATAAGTGTTAACTACTACAGAAGAAATTGCTAAATATTACAAATTTCCTAAATAATATTGTAAATATTTTGGACCTATATCTTTTTCATCAATTAAGTGGAAAGTAATGAATTATTCATTTCTTTTAATTTACTATTTTTATTATATTAGATACATTTGTATTTTTCTTCTATAGAAATAGTATTTATTTAGACAAATATCATTTTTCTATCTTAATTTTTTATCTTTTCTTTTGATCACTCTTTAAATTATAAATTGTCTAAAATATAGAAATTGATCCTCTCAATTTCTAATCATATTTTTAATTAGGTTTTAAAGGTTTATATTCCACATGAAAGGATAAAAAAATATGTTATAAGACAGGTTAAAGAAAATTAAAACTTAAATTAAAAAAAAAATGAAAATGGATGCATTGGCATAGTTTCCTAACCAGAAACATATCAAGTGTTACAACAGACCCAAAAAAAATCCATTTGATGCCTCAAAATGGCTCTGGAAGGTTTCAAACCCCAATTTTCCAAACTAGGACCTACCATTAAAATAGCCCTGCAAGATGATACATCCAATTTTTTCCATTGTGAAAAAATCGAGATAGATGAAAATAATATTATGATTCAATAAAGATCATACTACCCCATTTAGGCACGCTATTGGTCTCCAAAATATCTACTAAATAAGGTGAGGAAATGTTTCCTTTTCGTTCTCCTTGGAGTATCACTTTTCTTTGGCTAGAATTTTTCCTTTCAACCCAACCTACCAAAGGCCAGGTTGACCTTGTCTTGTAGTTCTATACCGCTTCTATAAAACTGTGTCCTCTATTGAATTTTCTTGAGCATATGGTGCTAAATCCTATACGGAAGGTAGAACATTCTCCTCCTCCTAATCCAACATGGAGGGCTCATAGATTTTTCAGATTCTTCACATTTATTATTGAGTAAATGAGCATGTATGGGGGAGTTTGTAGGAATCATTTCCCACCTTTTTCAATACCTCTAAAGGACCATATGATAGATCTTTTATATTCTTATCAAGACCATGTATTTTTTACCCATTTAGTTGTAACCATACTATGTATCCCACTCTAAATGTTCTCTATGATCTATGTTGTTCTTCTCTAACCTTTTACTTTTCCTATGACTTATTCAACATATATTATACTTGCAAATGGATCTTTATGATATTCTCAACAAATTTGTATGATTTTAATGTATGTCCTCTAATGTCCTCCCTCACTTCTCCTTATTGTCCATACACAAAATATAAGGGAAAAGGTGGAAAATATCCAAAGAAAGTTTCAAAAGTTGACTTACCAGTAGAGGTGTGGCTACTTATGTTTGTCAAGAGATAAGAGGAAATAAATTTACATGGTAAAACCCTTGAGTGGCGAAACATCTATGAAATCCAAAACTCTCCAAATTATAGTAGTTAGAGAACACTCAAATATGGAGTTCGTATGAGATCCACACAAATCTCAAACATCACATAAACAAATTAAAATTGGTCATCGTATACTTATATTATATAAGTTATAGGGATAAGAAACCATATCCCATGATGAATGTGGGATAACCTAAACTTATAAATGAATGAGTCAATGAATAATTATATGCCTAATAGAGAAATAATGCATCACTTTCTACACAAAATTCCTTGTCATAATGATAGGTTTTACAATAGTAAATGTGGCCAATAGATAAACATTAAACATATTATTATAGTAATGAACAGCAATGACCCCTATGTGTGAGGAAACTAGAAAGAAATTTCAAAAAATATTTTAGTACACCATTAATTACTTATTGTAAAGGTTGTCTCACAAAAACTTAAATATTGAAGAGTAACAATTGTTGTAATGAGTAAATGTGTGTTGTGGTGAAGCAAATATGTGAATATATAAATGTTATAAACACCATAAATGATTACACGAATGAGAAAAGTAGGATGAAAACAACCTTCTTATCATTATCTATAATCGTCACCCCTTTTTGCACATTTTTTCCTCTTCTAACAAACCAAGCAAAGAAATTCCCAATCAGAGAAAATTAAAGTAGGAAAACCTTCCAAATAATAGAGTTGTTGTGAACATTCTTGACATGGATTTGGATCCATTCATCAATAGAGGTTGTGTGTGTATAATTCATTAACCATGAACACCCATAAGCTATATCCTAAAGGAGAATAATTTGGTTTGAGTAAGAAACATATATTATAAAGGACATCCCTCACAAAGGGTGACATAACAATATAAATGCATAAACATAAAATCAAATAAGAAAAAACATATTTGATTCAACCTTAAACATAAAATAAACAAAATCTATGGAATAATAGCATAATATTAATAAAATAATTAACCACAAAGAAATAATTATACACATGTCCAAATCCATGTATTTGTATTCAAATTGATCATTTTGTATTTTTTTACAAAATGGAACATTGTGCCTAAACATGTAAGAAGGTAAATTGTGCCTTAGACACAAAATGACTACCCATTCCGAAAATGGCACTGCATGGCCAAGTTACATAATAGTTCACTCACTCACCCCTTCCACCCTTGAAACTACCAATTGCATCTAAAATGGTGATCTTTCTCCCAATATAAACTCGATTCTTATTGCATCTCAATATTAATCTTTCTAGAGACGAAAAGGAAACAACATTCTTTTAAGTTTTTTTCCACAATTCTCTCAATTAGCACACTTGCAAAATGATAGTGTATAATTCAATATAGTAAAACTCACCACATATGAGAGTGCAAGTTGTGATTACTTTCCCTCCTCTATGAACCTAACCTCTCTAAAATGCCTCCCTATAGAATTTACAACAATCAAAGCTTGAAATTTAATCAAAATGATTAAAATAAATTACACTCATGTTGGATAAAAATTTCATCAATGAATATTCTCACCATGAATAACTCAAGAAATGGAACAAATTTCCTAAAAATATTAAGAACTCAGCTAGAGAATTTTCTCTAAGGCATCAATTAGTCTAGAGTCCGTGGGGAAGTCACAAGGGTTGAAACAAAGCAGGTTGTATAAGGGTGGAGTAGTGCATTCATAGTGGATGCAACAAGGGGGACTATAGAAATGAGAACTAATGCATCCATAGTGGTTGGATGAAATGGGAAATGTGGTAGGGTTTGGATGTGATAAAACCCCATGTACTATAGCATGGGATGAATTACTCTTTCATAGAATATTATGGAATCCCAAGTGCTAGTGTAGGGTGGTCAATAAATAAATTTTCCCTTAATCTAGATGTATGGTGTAGGTGTAGGATGGATACGGAAAGGTGGTAGTAGTGAAGATATGAAGAATGATGGTTCCTATGTACACATTTACAATATTTTTATTAGTACAAAAACATAAAACTCATCCAAAATAAGATAAAAAAATGTTACATTAAAACAATATTTAACTTGACACATGATACCTAGGAATTAGGAAGTCAATTCACCCTAGGTGTAATATGGATGGATAATGATGGTGGTGATGAAAAATTAAGAATGACAGTTCCTATATACACATTTATAATAATTTATGAATACAAAAATATCAAACCAAAAAAAGATAACAAATGTCACATTAAAACAATATTTAACTTGACACATGATACCTCGACATGGAGTGATCTATTGACCCCAAGTGGACATCATTCATCAGTATATGAGGGTGCAATGTATATAATAAAAACAACATCATAATTTGTTTCTCACAAATAAATTGGAAATTTTCAAAACATCAAATCTATAAATACTGCTAAGTTGATTGTGTCGATAACTTATGTGTACCCATTTCCTATTAAAATGGGAGAAATTGCATACAAAATGGTAAAAAGATCCAAATACAACAAATGGACAATGCATGTTTTAATATTTTGTACAAACATCGTTTAAAATGGACAAGAATGTTTTAATACTCATGATATAGAATAGTTCGAATACTCATGACAAGATAAAGTGGGTCATAAAAGTAGCTTCCATAACTATTAACAAGGATCACAAGTATTAAATACTATTATGAAAAGTATTAAAAATGTATAAATGTAGGTCCATTGATACATAAACATGGGGATCTAGGCTTGATAAAAAAAATAAGTAACTTTTGGTTATGGAAAGCAACCATTCAACCTTTGATGACAACTCATCATTATCGTGAGGTTGTCCCTAACACATTACAGTGATTTAAAAAAACACAATAATATATTCCCAACTATCATTGATGGGTTGACGTGGTTTAGAACTTTCTAGGATATCAAGATCCAACGTTAATGATCTAATATTCTATTGTAATGGGGAGAGTATCTATTTTAACCACAATTCACACCTCTCTTGGACTGCATACCCACTAGTATCATGACATGTCCTACCCTCTACTCTTTGGGACTTCTTATAATGATATCATTGAGATATGGACACAATTTGTAGATTCATGCTTATATTGCAACGGAAACCTCTCCAAATTCAAGGAATTTCTATAAGTGGTCCAATTCCATTTATAAGTTATGTACATGTATATTAACTTGGAAGGATTGCAGGTGTTACATATTTTTTTTAACCATGATAAATATTGATAAGGATCCTTCTTACTAAATAAAATATTATTTTTTATCTTCCATATTAGAGAGGGATTCAAATGAACAAAGTTCATAGAATCCTAAAAATCTACAACCCTAGGGACTTTCTTTTACATGAGAGAGATTGTTTAAGAAATGGTATTATTTATACATTGAGAACATAATGAATCAAACCATCCTTAGGTAGGGTTGACAAGAGGAAAAAAATCGTAAAATGTTCTTAAGAATTTCAACATGCCAATTCAAAACGAGGATAATTATGAACAACTAGGTGTGTAATTCCCCTATCTACATAAAACCTCTCATGATTAATGGCCATAGAAATTATTCATTAAAATTTAACAGTATATTCCACATATTGTAGAAGCTTAATGACCAAGATTTCTTCTTATTCTTAAGCCTCCATAACTTGCTAAATAAATTTATTTTTTTAACTAGAACTGGGGTATTTCATATCAGATAAAATTTGTGATGGATCTCACAACAAGAGTACATAAATTGTGCAGTCTTGAAAAGACATGCTCTCACTAACCTATGGTACAAAAGAATGTCCAATTAACAACACAATTTCCAAATGTTTAGAAAGAGGAGAAATTCCATTTTTTTTTACACAATATGCTTTTAATAAGACACGTAAG
>JASDQU010372271.1:0-10158 GCA_032191745.1 Picea mariana | reverse complement strand
AGTTGATAAAAATATTGGTGATGGTGAATAAGAATCTCAAGGTTGGAGATGAAATAGGAAGATAGGTTTCTCAATTGAATTTGAATATTTTTCATTAATTTTATTAGCTCCTCAATGTTTGTTCCTTAGAGGAAGAACACTCCTTAAGCACCATGAGACTGGGAGACATGAAAATCCAACAAACCAACTGAGTGTAGGGGCCATACCAAATAGGGGAATCACCTAAGGTTGGTACCATTTGATAAATAATTTGGTGTTACAACTCCACTAGAGAATAAATGGGATAAATCTATAACCTCATGTAGAATAAGCAATCCATAACTAACCATATTATCCTTGTTTAAACCTAATTTATTCTATGATTTCTCATATGGATGACCCCCCTAAGAGCTAGGGGGAGAAATTGATATATGATATAGATTTATAAATGGAATGAAATGAAATACAGAGTTATAAAAAAAACACAAGGATACAACAAAACTTGACTTCTATTAATAAATGAAATTTGTTAAACTATAAAAAAATGCATAATGAAACAAACTTGCTCGAATGGTTGTAGATAATCTTTGAGAATAGATGTGACAACTATGCACATTCACCTTAGAACATTACAATGAGGTTGAAAGGAATTTGTATCATAAAGAAAAAATAAGGAAACCCTAAACATCCAAAAACATACCCCTAGGAGATGAAACGCTGAAGGGATTGTGGGCCTCAATGGGGCTAGTTGGTATGCCAAGTTCCCAGAGTCGTAATGTTTACATATGATCTTTCGTTTGGTGCACTTGATAACCTGTTGGAAAGGTCTAGCTGATAAATACAAATTTTAGTTAGGATAGATCATTCCTTCAACTATATATTGGGTGTTGTCATTCCCATAAAATGATGTTTAGGGCCTCAAAATAGCTCGAGAAGTTCAAGACCCAAAAAAGTGTAGAAAAAATGTCGAAATAGAAAATTGTTCTTTGAGCTAGTGGAATAGGTGGGTGGCTATTGATATCCACCTAGATCAATCCTCCCCCATTAGGAATCAAAGGTTTCCATTGTGTTTATTTCCCCCATTATATGGGGAAACTATTACTGAACCTCAGCCCACGTTAGCCACTTACCTTGGTGTAGGATCTTCCCTACGTTGACAAATCGAGAATGTTAGATCCTTTGTAGGAAATTTACCTTTACCTACATGTCCACGATCTAATCAATTATTTCTTGTTCCATATATTTAGGGTTAATATATGTTGGTGTCAACTACTATACTATCTTTTATGTGTCTAATAATGGAAAAAAGTATGTTTGAAGGAGGTCCATATTGAACATTGGGTGTAATGCAAGGTAGGGGGAAATACTTAGGTCAAAACAATTGTCACCCATGGTCTTGGTGATTTTGTAAGGACCATAGAAAAGTGAAGGAACATTCCAATGGGATCTTGTAAGGAATATTTTCACTGTGTGGTCGCAAGGTGCAGTACAACATCAATTGCACCCAATGGTTGAAATCCCATCCCCACTTGAAAGGGGATATGGTCGATTGAGATATGGAGAGATTTGTTGTAGTTGTGTTGAACATAGGGGATACTCTCATCTCATGTGGATGGATGTTTATAGTTGTACATGTGAAATATATGCATGGTCATCTTATTGACAACCTCTTTCTGGCCATTAGTTTTGGGGTGGAAGGTAGTGTATTTGGTAAGTTTGGTGTCGAACAGTGACTAGAGGATAGAAACAAATGTGCTTAGGAACCTAATGTATCAATTTGAGATGATGGTCTATGGTATCCCAAAATGTATGCACACTCATTCAAAGAATATATTTCCAGAGACCTCCATTGTGATACTCTTATTACAGGCTATCAGAATGGCCATCTTAGAAAATTGATCAACCACCTAAAAAAAACAGTCATTTCCCTTCTTGGTTCAAGGAAGGAAAAACATGTATTCCATAAAAATGGATTCTTGTGTCCTATCAAGAGTAGCGAGAGGGGTTTACATGCCTTGTTTCTTAATGGTTGGTCTGGTAATAGAATAAGAAGTGCAAGACCAAATTTACTTGTTGACTTCTTATAATAGTTTTTTTCAATAGAAATACTTCTACAAAACTTCCACTATCTTTTCTACAACAAAGTGTCCTACCATATAATTGTAGTGATATTCCCAAATTAGATATTCTTTCTCTCTTGAGGAACATAGAGATGGAAAATATGGCATAATATTTTGTCCTAAAGATGAAATTCAATGATGGATGTGCATGCACCCAAAATTAGGTAAGTGATAGCAAAATTTGGATCTCTCTCATAGACTTTGGTCCACCAAGAGGACTCATTTCCACAAGAGTGGAGCATCCTGGTTAATGTTACAACTAGAGGTCAACTAGGGTAGTCAACAACGTTGATTGTGCTCCCTATCTTATATTTGATGTTGAGATGAAATTGTTTCAAGTATATGGACCACTTTTGATGGAATTCATTCTGCAATTTTCCTTGGGTCTGCATGAGCTTCAAAGGATTGTGATCAGTGTTGGGGTAGATGTTCAACTACATACTTAGTGACATACTCATCTTTTCCATTTTTCCTACTATTTAGGAGGATATTTATTTATAATATGTCTATTTATAGTAGGCCTATTTTTAGCTCATGGATTCTTATATTTAATACCATGGGAAAATACCACGGTTTTCCCAAAACTATGGGCTTAGAAATCATCATTAAGAAAATTCCTATTTTTTAGCTACCATTATGATAGTTCCTATTTTTTAGCCACCATTAGGAAAATTCCTATTTCTTAGGACATAATTCCTATTTCCTTAATTTTAGGAGATATTTCCTATTTCATGGCTATAGAGCACACTTTAGTAAGAATATTATCCTCCTATGGATGTGTGAATTACCCATCTAATACTTGAAGTTAACTCACTTCACTTATTTAGTGACTTTCAATAATTAGAAAATTCTCACACATTTAGGATCTTAGTTCCACTCTTGGACTCTAGTCTTATTCTAGGATATTTTTTCTATGATAGAATGTTGGATTACTAAGAGGGGGGGTGAATCATTAATAGAGAAATTTAATATTTTTTAACCATAAAATAAAAGTGTTATATCAATGTAGCATTATCATCCAATAGTTGCATAGTAAATAGACAATGAACAAATGAGCAATCATACACATACACAGTACACGAGTGTTTTTACATGGAAAACCAAAGTGAGAGAAAACCAAAGAATTATTTTTCTTATACGTTTTTAAGAATTACATTCATTGGAAGCACCAACTTCCTTTGTTTTATAGTTGCAACTCGAAGGAGGCTCCAACCCCTTAGTTTCTCATGATAGAACTTGAAGGAAGCTCCAACTCCCCAATTATCTAGATACAACCAGAAGGAGGCTACAACCCCCTATGTTCTCTAGCTACAACCAAAAGGTGGCTAAAACCACCTTTACTTGACTTGTCCAACTTTCGGTACGTAGAATTAGAATGATGGATCCATTGTCACACTATCACTTTGAGATATATTGTTGTAAACAAATACCAATAAACCTGTAATCAACCTCTAAAAACATGTACCAATAACATGTTCCAAAATGTACCATATATCAACCTATACCTCAACCCGTACCATAAACAAATGCATCAACCATGCACCAAACCTGTACAAATAACATGTTACAATAACCTATCCAAATAACCCGTAATCAACTTATACCTTAAACAAGTGCATCAACCGTGCACCAACCTCTACCTCAACTTGTAAAATCAACGAGTGAATCCACCATGCATAAAATATGTACCAATCATGCATCAAATAAACATAAACTATGACTCATCAATATGTACCAACATCATCAACTATACACCTCATATATGTGGAAATTCGTCAACTACTTGTCTCAACCATGTACCCAACATGTACCTCAACCAAAATATCTCATCAATTTCATCATCCAACTATTATTTTTAGCTTTGTAATAAACCTAGTGTATATGATCACATACCTGCAAACCTTCCTTAACTTTAACAACAAGAGACTATCATTTTCATCAAATTTTACTTTGGTCTCACATGACTAATTTTGGATTAGTCAACAACCCTAACTTGAACTAATAATAACTATGTACTTGTAATGAATATAAATATCAAAATAGTACACAATTTTCTTCAGTGTCTTTTATGCAATTCCTCCAGGTTTCACTACATGGAAACTCTCAAAAAAGGAGTTGTAGAAAAAATGACATACCTTGTTGAATTCTAGATTATTCTAGAGAGATAACTTGTAGAGCATTCCCCGAATGGAATATTTGTTGTATGGAACTGAAAATGGTACACAAAATACTAAAAACATTAATATAACCAATACATTTTGAATTACTTAATTTGGATCTGTTAAGAAGACGTTATGACGTTTTTACCAAAAATACTTGTTTTAGACTAGTTTCAAGACTAGCCACAAACCCTATTTTCCACGGAGTGTAAATGTAAAAATAAAATGAAACACAAGCTGAGATTTTTATCACATATACTTGGATATTTTTCCTCATCAACCTCCCAATTTCATGGTATGAATCATTCGATAAAAAACGTTATTGCGAAAATGGTGAGATGACCTGTAAATAACATACCTTAGAAAGCATCATCAAAATAATTTATCCTCCCTTGAATTTTGTCCATCCTTACTTCACCTTCCCTCTGAAATTATGCTTAGATATTCTTTGATTACCTTAATCACTTGTATATATTCAATATGCTCAAGTGTGATGAAAATGAGAGAGCCTTCCCTCTTATTTATACTTTCATGTAGCTTCCTCAAGGGGTTACCGTTTAACCACTTTAACCCACTTTCCTTGTTTTAGGGTTAACCCACTTCTAACTACTTGTCCACTTACTAATTTATCCATTAAGTTTAATATTTAAATAATTTATTTTGTATCCACTTTGACTTATAATACACTCATCACTTCACTTTATAATTTACCTTCTAAAATCTCTTAAACCACTTTCCTTATTTTAGGGCTAACCCACTTCTAACCACTTGTCCACTTAGTAATTTCTCCATTAACTTTATTATTTAAAAAATTTATTTTGTATCCACATTGAATTATAGTACACTAATCACTTCACTTTATTATTTAAATAATTTATTCTTTGCAAACACTTTGACTACATTGACCTTTTGGGGCTTCTAGATGACTCACAAGGTTTCTCGAACTTCACATGGCCATAAATCTCTAACCGTGAGGAGTTATGTGATGTTCCACAAACCACTAGAAATGGAATGACATGTAATATACATCTAGAATAGTATTTCCTATAAATATATCAAAACTCAAACCATTTTTCATCAAACAAACTTGGTTCCATTACCCAAACCTTTGTTCTACCATAATTCACTACCAGACTTTCTTCAAGGGTTGAAATCAATGACAACAAACCCAATTAATCAACATGGAATGAATTTTGACTTCATGTAGATTCCTCACTAAGTTTGTACCTATATTGTTGAAATTTTCTTATTATTATCAACATTTTACTTTAGTTAATTGTTGCTATTGGGAGAAGTTACATTTTTACTTAAGAATGCACATTGAAATCCAAACCTAATGCACATTAATCCTCATGTGGAGAGTCATATATATTGTATGAATTATCGAGGATTACTACTTTTTTATTATAGTTTGTTACTTAGTCACTTATGTGTGAATATTTATTCTATTTTCCTCTCTCCTCTCTCTCTTTTGCAATTAGCTATTGTAGTATCTCCTTATCACAATTTGGTCTTGGATTGTGGTTTAATGCTACATAGTATCAGAGCCATTATTGTGAGGGAGTATTCACTTTTATTGTAGGTTTATAGATCAAATTGGATAGCCCATAGATAACTATGGATCAACCATCTTCTTAAGTTATCTTGACACCCTTAAAATACTTTGAGTGGAAGCCCAAGGTATAGCTTCTGCTTCGAAGCAAGGGTTTGTATAGGATGAACAGGGAATGAGTTCGAGCCTACTTCATCCATAGATAAATAAAAGTAATTCAACAAAATGGATGAAGATTATGGGATATTGTTCTTGAGAATCTCTCAATATCTCCTCTTTAATGTCCATCCTTGCAATACTCCTAATGATTTTTGGACAAAGTTGAAGGATTTTCTAAGAAAGAAAGACAATCTAAGAGTTCATTAGCTGGAGAATGATCTGCATGCATTGAATCCAAGATATTTCAAGACCCTACATGACTACTTCTGTAACTTTAAAACTTTTCTTTCTCATGTTAAGTCTTGTGGAATTTATAAGAAAAATGAAAAATTAATCTTTTCCATTCTAATAAAATTAGGACCATAGTATTTTGTATACACTTCTTCTTTTCATACTACAAGGTTAGTTATGGGGTCTACATGGAAGATGTGATACCTAGATTATTTCATGGAGTCACTTACCCATGAGAAAACAAAGCTCATATAAATAGGGGCACTTAAGAATTCCAAGCCCCATGTACTTATAGTTCAAGGAAGTTTAAAGAAGAATAAGAGGAAGAAAAAGGAAAGAAGGACCAAGATAACAAGAAGGAAGGTAAAAAAAATCCACATATGAGAGTTTGAGTTCCAAGGAATCAAAAGGAAAGAAAGAGAAGACAAAGTGTTCCTATTTTAATATGGGGTTCCATCTTAGGAGTTCTTGCATGAAAAAGACCATCTATCGCATGGCACAAACACTTGAGAGACATCACCCCGAGGACTTTATTCGAGACAATTCAAGGAAAAAAAAATCATTACAAAGAGGTAATGGTCATGGATTACTTTCTATTTCATCATCTCCTAATTCATGGGTGCTTGATTTGGGGGATACTCATAACATGGCCTCATTAGATAGACCTTTATCATACTTGGAGACTTGTTCCATACCATTGATCTTCATGGTAGATGATTCTCCTGTAGAGGTTTGTGGTAGGGGTAGATTTGATCTAGACCATGGATGATTTCAATATGTACTTCATGTTCTGAATCTTTCAGTGAATATTCTCTCCATCTATCAAATCACTCATTCAGGTTCAAGGAAGAAGCTCGAATTCACTCCGGACTCAGTTATTATTTTTCACTTGTCATATGGTTTGAAAATTATCGTTGGTGAGGTTAATCACTTTTCCAGGTTGTACACCTTGTCTCACCTCACTCATAAATATGATTATGTATCTCTTCTAATACATACTAATGAAAAGTCCAAGTTGTGTCATAAGAGTTTTGGGCATTTGAATTCTAAATATTTAGATCATCTTAGTAAGCATTACCCCGCATTCATTATGCAGATGGAGTTTACTAGGGCTACATACTAGGAAACCATCCTGAGGAAAAGTTCAACACATGTAAATCATGGAGGGAATCATCACTTCTAGTGTCGGTTAACATTGGCATTGCATGTTCTTTCCTAAACCCATATATCAATAAATATAAGTATGTTCGTACTTTCATTGATGAATTTTCGATATATACATGGGTCTACTTTCTCAAATTAAAATATGAGGTCTTTGAGTGTCTTAAATATTTCAAGCATCAAGTTGAGAACCAGACAGGGAAGAGCATTAAGAATATTTTTACATATAATGGAGTAGATTATGTGAATAAGTATTTTCATCATCTTTGATCATAATTAGATATAGATTTTCATCACACAATTTCATATACTCCATAATAGAATGGGATAGTAGAGAGAAAGAATGAGACATTGAAAGAGATGGCCAACTTTATGTTGTAGGCTAGAGAAATACCTCCAAAGTTATGGCCTGCAACACCAAACTATGCATCCTAAATTCAGAATAGATTTCCTCATAAATAAGTTAAGGGAGTCATTCCATATAAGGCTTGGAGCATGAATAAACAGAAAGTCACTTGCTTCATAATTTTTTGTTCTCTTGCATGGGATATGATATCTTCTGTAAGGAGTGTATTTTTGTTGGATATAAAGAGGGAGTGAATGAATATATGTTATTATATACTAATTTAGATACAATATTCATTCAAGAGAGTGTTAATTTTGAATAGGGTCCTTCATAGGTACTTCTGGGGCAATACACACCTCCACCTCCACCGCCACTAGTTGTAGAGATTTGTGAGACTTCTTCCAATCATATTTTTTATCAGATATTTGAATATGATATATATGATATTTAAAAAAAAAAAAAAAATCATGTCTAAAACATCAACCACAATGGGAACAAAAAACTCTTTAGGCAACAAGTGATCTAGTGGGTGATAATGCCAAGCCACGAAGAACTAGATCTTAGTTTGTGGAGCCTCTGAAAGATTTTACTACCATGGATTCATTACTTCCTATTTATTTTTATATGTTACTTGGATCATATCCTAAGTAATATACAGAGGCTAAAGGAAACTCCCATTGGGTGGAAGCTATGAAAGAGGAGTACAATTCCTTGATAGAGAACAACACATGAGAGTTGGTTCCTCTACCTTCCAACATGAAGCTTGTTATA
Source organism: Picea mariana (assembly GCA_032191745.1). Lineage (NCBI taxonomy): Eukaryota > Viridiplantae > Streptophyta > Pinopsida > Pinales > Pinaceae > Picea > Picea mariana. The sequence goes on along the minus strand of JASDQU010372271.1, from coordinate 1,680 downwards.
TGTAAGTGGATTTTCAAGAAAAAGAGGGTTGTTTATGGATACATTACAAACTATAATTCTCTTTTAGTAGCTAATGGTTTCTCCAAGGTACAAGGCATTGACTATGAGGATAATTTTGCATCGGTTGCCATGATTTATTCCATTCGATTAGCTCTAGCTATTGCAACAACAAGAAAGTGGGAGGTACACCATATGTATGTGAAAAATGAATTATTTCATAGATATATTAATGAGGATATATATATGGAGCATCTAGATGGATATGTTCATGATCCATCATTAGTGTGTAGGTTGAGGAAGTCATTCTACAGACTTAAGTAGGCACCTCGGGCATGGTATGCTAAAATGGACTTGTATATTCTCTCTAGATGTTTTATTAAATGTATATCATATCCTAATGTGTATATTATGAGAAAAATATATTCTCTTCTATTGATAGTTGAATATGTATATGATTTACTCATCACAGGGAGCTCAACCTATTACATTACTTTGTTGGTCTGGAAATCAACCAAAATGATTCAGGAATCAACATGTCTATTCCAAGTATGCCTAATATCTACTTGATATGTTTCATATGAAATATTTTCATATAGATCCAACACTATTTTAGTTATGGGTTAGACTAGACGATGTTGGTGCACCACCTTTGGTTGATTGTACTAGATATTGACACTTGGTGGGAAGTGTTCTCTACCTTACACACTCTCGACCAAAAATTTCTTATGGAGTTGGATTAGTTTATACATACATGTAGCAGCCTCATGAGCTTCACAATAAGGAAGCAAAGAGGATTATCATATATGTCAAGAGGACTACTACTTTGTGTTAGAAAAACAGGACCACGGAGCAATAAAATAAAACAAATGTAGAAACACAATACAAGAGAGACACAGATTTACATGGTTCACCCAGTGTGGGCTATGTCCACCAGAGAAATTGTCAGGTCCTTCCTTTATTATTATCCAACAAATGAAGGGATACAACCTACAACAAAACCTGCTATAACTTCCTCTTCTTTCTCTCACGGTCTCCTCTCTTAGAATACAATATTCACCACCATCCATAGCCGCGATACATTTCCCTCATAAAAAAGGGTTGCCTTCTAGGGAAAAAAAACCTAACATAATCTTTACCGTTAGATCTATGACCTTATAATGAATGGTCCAGATTTACAATGAAATTACAATATACTTTTACACGGCAATTTTTGCTTTGGGGGCTTCGCCCCCGAATCCCCATCGGGGGACGCTTCCCCCGAACCCACGATGGGGGCCTGCTTGGCCCCAGACCCCCCATCCATGGGGATAGGCCCCCCAGACCCCACAGAGGGGGTACCCCCCCTCTGCACTCCCCCGCATGGAAGAGTGTACATACTTCTGGGGTGTAAATACTTCATGGAGTATAAACACGGCTGAAAGTAAAATACCTATAAATCAGGAAGATAATTAGGCTCCACAACCAACAATCTCCCACTTGGAGACTGATCTCAACAACTCCACCGCTATTGTATATGATGGACTCTGAACCTTCTTGGACCTAGCAAATTTCTCATCTTCATCTTCATTCTTGAAGACCAACTGAAACTGAGCAAGAACTCAGTTTCTCCCTGGTTACTCCCTTTGTTAACATGTCTGTAGGATTCTCGCTAGTGTGTATCTTTTCCATCTTCAATTGTCC
>JASDQU010372270.1:116689-138699 GCA_032191745.1 Picea mariana | reverse complement strand
ACAGAGAAAACAACACCAGACATGAATTTGAATCAAAGACTCTCTTCTATTAACTCAAATCTGTACATAGGTGTTCTTCAAAAAGTTCTCTGTCTTCTCTTCTCTCCTGAATGCTTGATAATAATCTGAATTATGTTACAATGATACAAAGGAGGGTGTCTATATCCGTTTTCCCTCACGAATTCTAAAACTATCTAATCTACAATTAAAATCTACCTACCAGCATTAACTATTTTAAATGTCATCTGTCTACCTAAGGATGAGAGCTTAAAGGCTCAAGGTCCAATAAAATATACAAGGGTGCTTTCCATAAATGGTTCATTTATACATTGGTGCATCATCTTAAATGAAATTACAAAAAGTTACGGCTGGCCTTGTCCAGCTGTTTGTTGTCTTTCATGCTGGCTCGCTTGTCTTGGCGATGCTCCTTGATGAGTTGGCGATGCTCCTGCATCATACTCCTCAGCTTGAAAATCTTCATGGGCTCCTATCCATGAGCTCCCGCACGATCTGTCCATGCTTTTGTATGGCTGCTTCTATCTCCCAGCTGGCATCCTACACCGTGTGATTCTTCCATTTCACCAGATATTCAAAATATTGTTTCCGTCTGGTCTTCTTGCCCATTCTTTTGTCTAGTATGTATTCCATTTGTGGCTTTTGTGCTACTGGTAATTGCTTATGCCACTAGATCAATGGTTCCTCATTTCCAGTTTTTGCTTCTCCAACCCTGTATGGGTATAAATCTGAAACATTAAATATCAGAGATATCCTGATGCCATCCGGCAACTCAATTTCATAAGCGTTCTCTCCAAATTTCTTCAGGACTCTGCATGGCCCAATTTTCTTCATATTTAATTTGTTGTATGTTCCCCTTGGGAATATTTCTTTCCTCAGATGTGTGAGAACTAGATTGCCAACCTCAAAATAAAGTTGTCTCCAATGCTGATCTGCTTTGCGCTTATATTCCTGATTTGAATCAATCAGTCGCTGCTTCACCTGGCCATGAAGTTCCTTCATTGCTTCAGCGAACTCTTCAGCACTTGCACTGCTAGTCGCAGTCTGTTCTGACTCCCTGAGTTCAGAAACTCTCCTCGGTTGTGTCCCATACACAATCTGAAATGGACTTTTACCTGTACTCTGATTCACTGAATCGTTGTATGCGAACTCCGCCTATGGCAATATGTTATCCCAGCTGCTGTGGTGCTCTGTCACCAGGCTTCTCAAAAAATCTCCCAGACTCCTGTTCACAACCTCTGTTTGTCCATCCGTCTATGGATGATAGGCGGAACTAAACACCAGATTAGTTCCTAACTTCTTCCAGAGTGTCCTCCAGAAATGCCCTATGAATTTGGTGTCCCTGTCCGAAACAATACTTTTCAGCAATCCATGGAGTCGAATGACCTCCTTGAAAAACAAGTTCACGATGTGAGTCGCATCGTTGGTCTTTTGGCATGGGATGAAATGTGCCATTTTTGAAAACCTGTCCACAACTACAAAAATTGAATCGACCCCTCTCTGCGTCCTCGGTAGCCCTAATAAAAAGTCCATGCTTATCGCCTCCAATGGCCTCTCTGGTATGGGCAATGGCTGGTAAAGACCTGCATTCTGTTTTCGGCACTTTGAATGTTGACAAATTTGACACCTGTCAACAAACCTTTTGACATCTATTCGCATGCTTGGCCAAAAGTAGGATTCCCTTAGCTTCGCGAATGTTTTATCGTGGCCAAAATGTCCTGCTAAGCCTCCGATGTGTTTTTCCTTTAGCAAATTCTCCCTGATGGAGCAATTTGGAATACACAATTAATTACCTCTGAAGAGCAATCCCTCCTGGATCATGTAGTCTATCCATGGGCTCCTATCCCTGAGAATGGGATTCTCAGCTGCCTCGTATGCCTCCGCAAAATCTGCATCTCCAGCATACATGTCCTTTAGATTCTCAAAACCCAAGGTTTTGACTCGGAATTCCTGCAGCAATAAACACTTCCTGCTCAAAGCATCAACCACTTTGTTAGTAGTTCCTGAAATATGTTTGATCACAAACTTGAAATTCTGCATATACTCTACCCATTTTGCATGTTTCTGATTCAACTTTTCTTGTTGACTTACAAACTATAATGCATGATTATCGCTGTACAATACAAATTCCTTTGGGATCAAGTAATGTCTCCACTTCTTTAATTCATGGATGATAGCATAAAACTCTTTATCATACGTGGAGTATTTCAGCTTTGCTTCATCTAGCTTCTCGCTGAAATATGCAACTGGCTTGTCCTCTTAACTTAGAACCACTCCTATGGCATATCCGCTCACATCACATTTCACCTGAAATGTTTTCGCGAACTCTGGCAACACCAACACGGGTTTCTCTGTGATCTTCCGCTTCAACAGATTGAAGCTCTTCTCATCCTCAGCTGTCCAATGAAAATTTTTATGTCACTTTTTCACCGTGTCCATCATTGCTGCGCTAATTCCACTGAAATTTCAAATGAACTTTCGGTAGAAACTAGCCAAACCATGGAAACTCCTCACCTCAAAAACATTTATGGGTGATGACCAATTTTTAATCACTTCCACCTTGCTTGGATCCATCTTCAATTCATTCGCTGAAATGACAAACCCCAAGTAAATGAGCTCTGTCTTCATAAACAAAGATTTCTTCATGTTTATCAACAGCTTCTCCTGCTGTAGCTTTCTAATCACAATGGCCAAATGTTTTAGATGTTCAATCTTCGTCTTGCTAAAAATCAGTATATCATCTAGGTATACAACTACAAATTTCCCTATGAATTCCCTCAGGACTTCATTCATCAATATCATGAATGTGCTCAGCACGTTTGTCAAGAAAAATGTCATGACCAACCATTCGTACAAACCTTCATTTGTCTTGAATGTTGTCTTCCATTCATCACCTTCCCTCATGCGAATCTGATGATATCCTCTTTTTAGATCAATCTTTGAAAAGTAATTCGCCCCACTTAGGCAATCCATCAGATCATCCATTCTCGGCAGTGGAAATATGTACCTGATGGTAATTTTGTTGATTGCTCTAGAGTTGGTGCACACTCTCCACCCTCCATCCTTCTTCAGACTAAGCACAGTTGGAACGGTACATGGACTCAGACTTTCTCTTACCAGTGCCTTATTCAGCAGCTTCTGTACTTGCCTTTTGACTTCCTCATTTTCCTGTGGTGTCAATTTGTACGCAGGCTTGTTCGGTAAACTGGCCCCTGGTATGAGATCAATATGATGACTCACACTCCTCATCGGTGGCAACGAATGAGGTAATTCATCCACGATGATATCAGCAAACTCTCCCAGCAGTTCCTGAATCTCATCTGGTAAATCGTCCACTCTTGTGCTAGTCAGAACAATTTTTGGTTTTCTGACCACAAAGAATTGTGGATCCTCCTTCTTCTCCATCTCTGTGAGAAGCTCTTTCCCACTCATGAGAAGTATTGTGCTTCTTACTTCCGATTTCACCTCCTTATCCTTTATCGGAAGCAATTTATGGGTTCTCCCATTCTTTTCCAAAGTATATGTGTTCATCCTCCCATCATGAACCACATTTCAGTCATATTGCCATGGTCTACCCAACAATAGGTGACATACATACATGGGAATAACATCACACAGAATTTGATCATTATATCCCCCAATTTTAAATTCAACTAAACATTATTTAGCGACACTTACCTGGTGTCCTTTCTATAGCCACGAAACTTTGTATGGACTCGAGTGATTAGTTGTCTCCAGCTCCAACTTCTCTACCATTTCAGTAGAAACGAGGTTATCTGTGCTTCCGCTGTCCACGATGACCTTGCATTTCCTGTCCTTGGTTGTGCAAGATGTTCTGAACAGTCTTGTCCTTTGCACTAAGATTTCCACCTCCTTTTTAGGTGTCAAAAGGACCTTATGCATTCCAAGTGATCTTTTGCTATCTGCATCTTCTAACTCAACATCGCGTCTCTGCGCTTCGGCGATGTGAGCTTCTCCTCCATCCCTTTTTCTGTCTGGACAGTCAACTGCTTTATGTACATCCTTTCGACACGTGAAACATGTGATGATTCCACCTCGGCCGCTTCCCCTACCTCTGATACGAGGAAAAGTGTTTGCATCAGCATAATCTCCTCTTTGCTCATTATGCTGTCTCCTCAGCTCATCATACTGTAGTGTTTTCTTTGAGGTTCCACCTCTCTCAATCTTACCCTGAGGTTTCTTCCATTCCTCCTTGGGCTTCTGATATTTCTCCTGGGCAACTGCCTTGCCTCTGGGCTGACTTCTACCTCGCCCTCACTGACCTTGCCTACGGCTCAGCTTCTCTTCGGATTTCAGAGCCATCTGGTAAGCATCCTCAACTGTTCGGATGGTCGCCATGCTTAATTCATCTTGAATTTCATACCTCAGGCCATTCAGGTATCTGGCTACCTTTTCATCATTTCTCTCCCGATGACCCGCTCTGATATTGAGCTTGTAAAATTCCTCGGTATACTCTTTTAGCGTCATCAACTTCTGTCTCAGGTTCTGCATTCGCCTGAACAGTGTGATTTGGTAGTCTCTTGGGATGAACTTTGCTTTCATCTTCGCAATCATCCGATCCTAGCTTTTGATCTTTTGCTTCCCTTTGGAACGCCTATCTGCCTGAAGCTTGTCCCACCATAATGCTGCATGTCCTTTCAAGCGTGTAACTGCATGCTTGAATTTCTTATCCTCCTCCACATCTTCATAATCGAAGTATGTGTCAAGAGCTCTAATCCCATCCAGAATATCTTCTGCATCCAGACTCCCTTCGTAGACTGGAATATCCATTTTTGTCTTTGAACTCATCCTGGAAATAGCTTTAATCAGTCGTTCGGTTGATGCGTCTTTTGTTGCAACCTCTTCTTCGTGTCCAGCTTCCTCTTCAACTTCGGAGTCACTCAGATTTCCAGCATTGGGTGTGCGTCTCTGCGCTGCTTCCATATCTTCCATTATGGCACGAAGATTTCGTATTTCCCTCTCCATTTCTACATTCTGTCCCTGGCTACTTCTTTCTTTGGAAATTTCTCTTTCCCCCTCTGGATTGGGTGATTGTCTACCTCTTCTCGGCAGCATGGTAAAATTATTCTTTCTCTCTGTTGTAGAAAACAAAGAGCTTATCCCTCTCTAATACCAATTGGTGCAGCAAGTGCCAGTCGCGCGTCCTGCCTCCTCCAGGACCTTTTCTCCCTTAGGCCCGAAGAGCTAAAATTACTCTTCAACTCCCTTTTCGGAAGTTCTCGTACCCACAGAATGGTCCACAATGATCTCCCTTGTCGTATTAGGAAATCGGACCTCGCGATATCACGAGTCCTAGGCTCACGGAGTCGGTTCTCACAAATCCCCGAAACTCGATGCCACCTGTCCTCAGCGTTGTCGCCTGGACCCCATGTTTTCTGGTAATCGAGAAATCACGATTCAGGAATTCACGATTCCTGTAGCACCGATTCACAAGACCTTCCAAGTCCCGAACCCCAATATGCGATGCCACCTACAACGCCCAACGCTGCCACTGTGGGACCTGTCGCGATTTGGAGTTNTTAAAACCTACGCAAATTTCTCAAGATATGACGGTTGTCAGGACTTCGCCAATCTTTCCTACGAATCCTAGCCGTTGACTCCTCTCCCTTAAGGATTTCTTGAAATGCCTAAGTGCTTCTGCCGAGACTTGATCTCCAAGCCTACGCTCCGGCTCCTGCTCGAAACCTTCTTCGGCACGGACCTTCTATGCTCCCCTTCAATTATATCACCAGGGTTCTATCTCTCCTAAGATTATTCGCTCTGACTCCTTCAGAGGAATGTATGTGCACTCCTTGCGCTCGGCATTCAACAACTTCTCAAGTGTTGAATTCTTCAGACTCTGCGCACTTCCTGCAGCAGCAGTCCTTCACTCCTTTTCTCAGACTAACAACTGAGACTTCTTCTTCCCTTCAACCTGCACACTCCTTGCACGGTTTCAACAACCCAAGTCACTTCTGGGTGAATGAGAACAACCGTTAAACTATCTAGCCTTCATCAACGCACTCCTTGCGGATGAATTCGACTGCACTCTATGCTGGAATCTCCTGGCTCAAATAGAGAAACAATTGAAACTCATTCCCTTCCTTCTCAGACTTCAGTTTCAAACCCTAAAATCACATGCACAACATATACAAAGCAAATGCATACAAGGAAAAAACATTCCTGAGCACATAAACAATATACACAGAGAAAACAACACCAGACATGAATTTGAATCAAAGACTCTCTTCTATTAACTCAAATCTGTACATAGGTGTTCTTCACAAAGTTCGCTGTCTTCTCTTCTCTCCTGAATGCTTGATAATAATTTGAATTATGTTACAATGATACAAAGGAGGGTATCTATATCCGTTTTCCCTCACGAATTCTAAAACTATCTAATCTACAATTAAAATCTACCTACCAGCATTAACTATTTTAAATGTCGTCTGTCTACCTAAGGACGAGAGCTTAAAGGCTCAAGGTCCAATACAATATACAAGGGCACTTTCCATAAATGGTTCATTTATACATTGGCGCATCATCTTAAATGAAATTTCAAAAAGTTACAGCTGGTCTTGTCCAGCTGTTTGTTGTCTTTCATGCTGGCTTGCTTGTCTTGGCGATGCTCCTTGATGAGTTGGCGATGCTCCTGCATCACCCACCCTCCTTCAGAGTCATGAGCCCCTGTGGGGCAAAGGTTGTAATCGTGCGTCGAAACCCTAAAACTAAGTTGTAGAGCCGATCACAATTTAATTTAATTATTTATAGTATGCTAAAGGTGAATTTTTTTTATCATACTCTAAGAGACAAAAACAAAAACAATAAATTGAAGACAAAACTAATTTTTTAAAGAAAAAATATTATAAATTAAAAAAAATATTAAGAGAATAATTAGAAAGTTTCTACACAACAAGATGGTGAACAATGAAGATACTTAAGAAGAAAGAGGGTTATTGGTTGAGACATGTTACTATGGAAAGAAATTTTAACAGTAATCATTGCAAAGAAATGCATGATGGGTATGAGGCCACTCGAAAGTGCCTCACTAGTATGATTAGATCGACAATACCTCAGGAGTCTATTGTGTGATTTTGGAATCTCATCATGAGTCCTCTTCCTACTAGTGTTGATGAATTGAAGTAGGAGATAAATCAAGCTATTGTATATTAATTTGGGAAACTACCCTCTTATCAGTCGTTGATGAAGGTCAAACATGTCCTAGAGGAAAAGGGATATGCATCATTTTTCCTCATAAGTCATGAATGTTTGGAAAGAACTAAGTTAATCTTTGAAGAGTCAAAGTAACCATTCTCTAATCTTGTAGTAAGGACAATGTCAAAATGTAAAAGAAACGGTCCTTAGTTTTAGGGTCTAAGGAGCATATCTAACAAATATGGTGCTTTTTCAGGAATATGGTGATATATCTCAATGTGACTCTCATGGGAGAAAACTCCAAGCTAGGGAAGAGGAACCCTCATGGTGCAAGGTAACTTAAATTCAATTTTCCTTGAGGACACAATCAGCCATCACCATACTAGAGATACAAGACTAAGTAGTATTTAAGTTTGGAAGAAAGTGATACTCTTGGCTCAAACCATGTGGGTCAAAAGTAGGTTCTATGAATCTTATTTTGATTACCTTTGTTTATCTCATCTTTGGAAAAATTAGGATCATAAAGAAATAACTATGTGGGTTACCCGATGATTTGATTTTTTCTATCATTATCACCATATAAAAAATCAATGAAACACATTGTGCCAAATTCTACAAGAACAATACCATACAACATTGATTTCTTGGAACAAAACTATTTAGATAACATTATGACTATCCTATTTGCATCTATTCCATAAGACAAAATATTTAATATATAAAATTAATAATATTTCAAATTAATATATCCTATTTATTTACTATGATTTTTCATTAAAATAGATATATCTCCTTCCCATTGCTAAATAAAGTCTCAAAAAAATAAGAAACAAAAGATCGTAGATCAAACTTTCAGTAGATAGAACAAACAATGTTTTTTTTTATAAAATTTAATCACAAGCCTTCTACCCATCATTAAACATCATTTCTTCTTCATAAAATACCCAATGAACTATACATGGTTCTCTTATTAGTTCCTACCCTTTGGGCTGAAGGACTATTAGTAATTGGTTTTCCCATCTCTGCTCACAAACCAATGCAAACAAAACATTTTATCCAAAGTTTTTACAGATTCATAATATTTTCTCTTGCAAATTTCATTTTTATCCTAATTTTTTTTTATCTTTGAGGTCTTATTTGGCCTCTTATTGAGGAAGAACCCCATATTTTTGAACAAAACATCAGTTTAAAGCATAGGCTCGCTAGTAATATTTTTGGATATCAAGTAATGTTAGAAATCAATCTAGCATTACTTCCTAGCATTAAATATTTTCTCGGTTTTTCAATTTTCCATATGGTTTAACACATATCAAGGCACCATAAATGTTTTTTGTTTTTATATGATATGGATGACATTTCCATCAACAACTCACTATCAACTCCCTTTATGATATGGATGGCGTGTCAAGAAGAAACTCATTGCGAACTCCCTAAGCTCGACGTTGTTGATATTCCACCTGCATGACCATGCAAACCTTTCTATTGTTGAATAAAATATGGTTATATACTCTCTTAAAGCATAAGGACCTTACCTTATATACCTCTTTACATGCATGTTTTTGGTGTTGTAAGTTCCATTGGGTGGTCTGCTACTTATGCTCATTCTCTCTGTCGCTTCCTCTTCTCTAGACAAAGGGTTGTTTATATGGTTTCGCTCCATTATAGGCTAGAAACTAGGTTTATCTCTATTACAACCCTGAAACCAGGTATCTTTTCCCTTTTCCCTTGACAATTGGTTTTATGGTTCTCCCTATTGGTCAAATGGTGTCATCGATGTCAACATTGCAGGGGGAGTTTGTTTGTTTGATTATTTGACAATGACAAAATTTTTGTTTTAGGATGAAAAAAATGGTATGATCACATCATGTGATTGTGGATGAGAATTTGATGACATCTACTAACATGAAATTGTTATTAATTGAGGCTCTGTTTATTGAAATAAATTCATATGTATGCAAAGTATCAAGTGCCTACAGAGAAGGAACGAACCGTTTGAGGAAGTGATATTGTTGAAGGTAGTTGATAGATTACACAACTGTTGAGGTAGCTAACAAAGTGGAAGTTTCTAACATTGTGGGAATAATTGTTGAAGACCTTAGAGAAAAAAGTGAAACATATATCCAAATGGTAATAGAGACAATTGAAAAGGTAGTTTCCAACTTGGGTGCTTCAGATATTGATGCTCATCTGGATGAATTGTTCATTGATGAAATAATTTATGCCCTTTGAGAGGAGACCAGTGACTAGAAAGGAAATTTGATTCCTATAACAGATCCACACAAAAAAATCAATGGTAAAGAGTAATAAATCAAACGATGGAAATAAATTGATGGAAAGAATATCCACGGTGGTGATAAAGCCATGTGGTTGCATCACATTGTGGAAATGTGGTAGAACCAGGATCATTGATCATTATAGAGCCATGATAAGTGTAAATGATAGAGCTAGTAATTGTAGCGAGCCTCTAAGTCTGGTGGAATCAACATCTATAGAAGAACCTCTAGACTAATCAATGAGAATAAAGATCAATTATTGATCAAAAAATGGATCAATGATGATACATTGAAACAATATCATGTGGCCCACAACAAGAAACTTGGAAAAATTTTAATCGATGACGGGGATTATAGTGGGTACATAAATCAATGGTCATAATTATATCAGAGATTAATATTGGGAGAATATTTGATCATTCGTTCGCAAAGAATATCAACGAACCTCATGAAATTGTGGATGCTCAACTAGTGAGAGGTTTAGAAGAAAGGAACACCCCGTAATTTAAACAAGTGATAGAAAGGAAAACCACATGTCTGACTATGGTTTATTGTAGTACCCATTTCCTCGATATTCGAGTCAAGTACTCAGGCCCCCATAATAAAGGGTATGGTCATGTGCACTTGGTTCTATAACCGTAGGAATAACACTATCAACAAAGGAAAATAATCTCTGAGGTATTATACATTTTGTAAACCATTCCAATAGTGTATTTTCCATAGGTTGAATCAGAGAATCACTGGGTCCACTTTAAATGTTAATGAGTTCCACATATAGTTTCATTACAACAATGAGAGAAAATGAGTTTACAAAAGTTGAATGCATAGGCGTGAAAAGTGCACGAGAGAAGAAGTGTGAAGAGAAGATACTTTTTTGTCTATGTGAAGTCATTTATAAACAGTGAAAATGATATGAAGCATGAGAACACAGAGGATTAAGCATGTTGGAGAAGTTATTGAAGCAAATTTATATATTTATGCAATTCAAGGGTGGCATGGTTGAGCAAGGAAAGATTTGGTTGGAGCTCAATTAGTAGGTTGGTGTCTGGTTTTGCAGGCTGGTGATTGTTTGTAGGTTGGTGTCTCTTTTTGTATGTTGGTTCCATTTTGTAGGTTTATGCCTATAGAGGATTGGTGTCCTCGTGCATTTTCAAGTTGGTGCCTGTTTGCAAGTTGGTGCTTGATTTATGAGTTGGTTCTCATAAGAGGATTGTTGTCCTCATATGTTTTTAGGGTTGTGCCTACAGAGGATTGGTGTCGTCATTGACAATTGTTCATACATGAATTGATATTCAGTTATAAATATTTTCAGGGTCTTCACAATATAGATTTCTACCTCTATATTTGTAAATGTGTTGAATACTTTATGTGATTACGATGAGTACATTTATGGTATAACTGACTACAAGTATAAGTCCTAACTATGTTTTAAAATCAGGTCAGAATAAAAAGTAATAAAATCATACAATATTGATTCACCCCTCCTCTTAATATTATGAAACATTGCAACAATTGGAATCATAGTAGGTTCCTTTAGCAATAGGCTAAATGCTGGAAGCCAAATCCCTGCAGATCACATGGATAAACATGCTAGATTATCATTAAGAAAATATCCATACTTTGATGGAACAGATTATAGTTTATGGAGCATCGGAATGAGAGTGTATCTTCAGTCACTAGAATACAATGTCTAGGAATTAGTAAGGAATGGTTATGAAACTCCAAAAAAATCACTCTTTGACACAGGTGCAAAGAATCTCAGTGATAATACCTCAAAAGCCATGAATGCAATTCTGGAAGGATTATCAAAATCAGAATTCACCAAAGTCATGCACTGAAAATATGCAAAGTAGATGTGAGATAAACTGAAGAATACTTATGAAGGAGATGATAAAGTCAAGAAATAAAAACTACAAACTCATAGGAGTCAATTTGAAATCTTGAAGATGGATGAAGAAAAAAGCATTGCATCATATATTCTTCATGTGGATGGAATTGTAAACATCATTAGTGGTTGAGGTGAAAGGGTTGATGAAAAATTTATTGTGAAAAAAATACTCTGGTCACTTCCTACGAGATTGAATCCTAAGATATCATCTCTTGAAGATAGAAAATATTTGGACAAATTAACAATGGATGAATTGTATGGAATTCCTATATCCTCTTAGATGTGAATGGGACAACAAGAAGTACCTCACAAATAATCAACATTCAAATCCTCAAAGAATATTAACATAAGAAAAGAAAAATCAATTGATAGTTCAAATGATGATTATGATATAGAGGAAGCCATCTTTGTAAGAAGGCTCCGTAGAGGAACTAGAAAATATAAATGTATGCTTCCTTTCAAATGTTTTAATTGTGGTGGAGTAGGACACGTGGTTGCCAAATGTCCTCATAATAAGAAAAAAGATAACAAATATCAAGATAAATTTAACCCTAATGAAAGAAGGAAGGGTTAGATTGAAAGGAATAAATACTTCTAAAAGAAAAAGAAGAACCTTTATTCGAAAGAGGAATACTACTCATCTTATGAAAGTGATGAAGAAGTTGAAGATAATTTTCTCTTCATGGTCCAATAAACAAAGTCCAATGAAGATGAAGACAATAACAGTATCCAAAAGATTCAAGAAAATGATGATGTGGATGTCAATATTGAACGAGAATCACTTTGTTCCCTAGATGAAATAAAAAGGATCAGAAGAAAGAATAGATAGTTGAAGGAAGAATTGTCACATAATTTTAATCTGGCTTCTCAACTAGAAGAACATAATAAGTTGAAGAGGAAATAATGAGTCAACTACAAAACAAACGAGAATATTGTGAGAAACGTGAAAAATAAAATGCTTCCCTAATGAAGGAAATCAATGTAATTATAGTTGAGCTGAACAACAATAAAAATTTGAACAAAGTTCCATGATGTTGGAAAATATGCACAATAATCAAATATCACCATTTGACAGAACTAGACTTGGTTACATTCCCAACCCCACATTACAGAGAACCAAGGAAGAACCTAAGAGCTATGCTATGGCACTGAACAATCCCACTGAACGTGATAACACCAATGAAGAAAACCATGATCAACAAAAGCCAACTTTCCTTCACAGGAAGAATGAATTTAGAAAGGTGATGACACCAATAAGACATACTATGAACATGTATGAATATCTCTTTCTTGGTAACTATATATCGTGCAAAAAGTTTGAACATAAGGAAATAGACTACAGAGCATATATAAGAAATGACCAAAGAAGAAATGGAAGAATGTACAATTCTCCAAGAAATAATTATGTGAACAACAAAGTCAAAAATCATGTTGACAAAAAAAACATGAATTCATTTTCTCCATTGTTTAACTACGACATTGAATGTTATAAATGCCATAATTTTGGCCACAAAGCTTAGGATTCCAAGAGTTGGAAACAAGTCCCTATTGACAAAAAAAATATTTTCATCAATACCATCAAATTATGGAGGAAGAAACAAGAGGAGTTCTCAGGAAGAATGTGATTTAGCAATGCTTGCTCAAGAAAAATAAAGTTATTGGTACATAGATAATGGATGTTCAAGGCATATGACTGGTGATAAAAACAATTTCTTAACCTAAAAAGAGAGATATGAGGAAGTGTTTCATTTTGAGATAATAAATATTTCAAGATAATTTGAAAAGGTAAAGTCAACCTTGGAAGTCGGAAGGACACATCAAAAAATGTTCTTCTAGTTGAATATTTAATGCATGACCTTCTAAGTGTCATAAAAGTGTGTGATCGGGGATGCACACTCCTGTTTAAATCCCATGAATGAAAAATAAGAAAAGAAGACACTCACAGATTGGTAGCAACATCAATCAGAAATATGAACAATGTATACATTATAAATAAAATTGGAAGAGAAGTATGTTGTGTGAAAGAGATAGATGAAAGATGGTTATGGGAAAAGAGAATGGGACATTTAAGATTTGAAAACTTGGTCAATTTCAGTAACAACTAGGTAGTAATAGGAATGCCAAAAATCACCAGGCCCACAAACCTAATTTGTAAACATTGTCAACATGGGAAATAAACAAGAGTGAGATTCAGAACCAAGGAATACTCAACATCAATACCATTGGAACTCATCCACACTGATATTTGTGGGCCAACCAAATCAAAAAGTCTACAAGGTAGCCGCTACTTCATATTGTTCATTCATGATTACACAAGAATGACTTGGGTAGCCTTTCTCAAGCATAAATGAGAAGACTTCGGGAATTTTAAAGCATCCAAAGCACTAGTTGAAAATGAAACAAATTTGAAGATCAAATGACCAAGGTCATATAATGGAGGAGAATTCACCTCAGATGAGTTTAATTAATTCTATGAAGATCATGGAATAATAAGACACTTCTTAGCTGCAAGAACTCCTCAACAAAATGGAGTGGCTAAAAGAAATAAAAAAAGACTGTACAAGAAATGGCGAGAACTATGTTAAATCAAGATAAACTTTCAGATATATTTTGGAGGGATGCAATCTACTCAATTGTCTATATTCTGAATAGATCACAACTCCGAGATAACAGTGAAAAAAATCAATATGAATTGTGGAAAGACAAGGGGGAAACAATGAAGACAATGAAAAACGAAAATGAATAGTGACCCATGACTAAGTCACATTTCAAACATACCCATAGTGGGTGTAAGAGATGTTTTACTCTATGGTTTCCATCAATGAAAAAGGGGGTATTGTTGGTCAAATGGTGACATTGATGTCAACACTAGAGGGAGAGTTTTCTTGCTTGATTATTTGACAATGACAAGTTGTTTGTGTCAAGATGACAACAATGGTACAATCACATCATGTGATTGTGGATGAGAATGTGATGACCTCTACTTACATCAAAATGTTATTAATTAAGGATATGTTTATTAAAATAAATTTAGAGGGATGAAAAGCATCAAGTGCCTGCAGAGAAGGAAAGAAACATTTGAGTAAATGATATGGGCGAAGTTAGTTGATAGATTACACGATTTTTTTAGATAACTAACAAGGTGGAAGTTGATGACATTGTGGGAAGAACTGTTGAAGACCTTAGAGACAAAAGTGAACCATATAACCAAATGGTAATAGAGACAATTGAAAAGGTAGTTTCCAACTTGGGTGCTTCAGATATTGATGCTCATCTGGAGGAATTTCTCATCAATGAAATACTTTATGCCCTTTGAGAGAAGAATGGTGACTAGCAAGGAAATTCGATGCCTATTGGATCCACATAAACAATCAATGGTAAAGAGTAATAAATTAAAATTAAACAATGCAAACAAATTGATGGAAAGAATATCCACGGTGGTGCTAAAGCCACTTGGAAGGATCACAATGTGGAAACATGGTAGAACCAAGATCGTTGATCATTATAGATAAATCACATGTGTAAAGGACAAATATAATAACTATAGCGAGCCTCTAAATTTGATGAAACCACCATCGATAGTAGAACCACTAACCAGATCAGTGAGAAGGAGGATTGACTGTTGATAACATAATGAATCAATGATGATCCATTGAAATGATACCGTGTGGCCCATTACAAGAACCTTATAAAATATTTGATTGATAGTGGAGATTACAGTGGGGACATAAATTTACGGTCATCATTATATCATAGATCGATCTTGAGAGAAGATCCAATTGCTCATTCATAAAGAAGATCAATGGCTCTCATGAAATTATGAGCGCTCAACTAGCGAGAGGTTTAGTAGCAAGGGACCCCTCCCTGTAATTTAAACATGTGATAGAAAGGAAAACCACGTGTCGGCTTGTGGTTTATTGTGATACCCCCTTGATGCAGACCCCCTTCTCTCCTAGGGGTTGCGTGACCTCACGGTTAAGGATATTCACAAAGTTGAGTTGAATTATCTCCTCGGGACCCTACTAGCCCCCAAATCGGTTTAACATAGGCCCTTTATCTCCTTAGGCACAGGTCCTATGTGACCCTATGGGCCCTTTTTCCTCGCGCTCTTGGAAATTTCAAACTAGCAGGCACTAGCTCCTTCCACTAGGCCCCTCTTCAATATGACCATGCGCTATAACCTCAGGCCAATCCTCTTCGCAACTTTGGACTTTGACATTCGAGAGTTCCAAATGTTTCAACACTCCTTTTCCCCTTAAGTATTATATCACCAAAGTGACATAGATGATGGCACTTGTCCACACAATCGAAGGCTAGGATTTATCTTCTTACCTTTTCCCGGATGCACAATTATGGATCCCGCGATCTGATGACATGTGTCTCCTTCAGATCGACGGTCACAATCTCCTTTGCTACTTCTTGACTTCGAGTGTTTTTCACACTCCACCCTCACTTTCCTCTAAATTACTCTTCTGCCGAAACACACGGATCTCTACTGTGTGTACTCCTGGATCCGGCGTTCCAGATCTACTTTGTCCTTCGCAACTTTTCAAAGTTTTCTCTTGCTCCACACAAAGTTTCAGGATTTCTTTCTCATGAACTCTTTGATCTGTTTCCACGTATCCTCGCTGAAACCAACATTTGGGATTACTTCGTAGCTTGAGGACCTCGTTGATCCCTGCTCTTCAACACTTCAAATCCTTTGAACCACAAGTGTTGAAGGACTCCAAGGATAACCTCCGTGCAACTCTCCCAGATCTGACGGTCTGGAATGATCCCCCTTCCTCCTACACAAATATTTCTTGTTAATTTATGAAATCTTAAAGGGCTCCCCCCTATTGAAAAATTCTCGCCCATTATCGCCTCTGATCTTGTTCTTCATTCGAACTTTTTCACCTTAGAGCATTTCTTCGACACGTAGTCGAATTTTGACTCTATGCATGCCTCGCAACAGGTCATCTTCTAAAACTCAACTCCTTTGTGAGAGACTGTGCACACCTTGCAACAATTCTTTACACCCTTCTGCAACAACTCTTAAGGTACTCCTCCTGAGCTTCCGAATAAAAAAGAATATGTCAACGCACAACTTGCGGACAATATGCACACCTTGCATACAAAGCTCCACATTATCTCTTCTAATATTGTTCCTCCTCGACACTCTAAACTTCTTAGAATGACTTCTTATATACTTAGCCAGATATCAACCCTGCGCACACCTTGAAATATGTTTCCTCCAAATTAACTCTTGATGGGAGACTGTGCACTCCTTGCAACAGTTCTTATACGAATCAATTGTTCCTCTTGAACAAGATGGCTTTGAGTGTGTTTCATCCTATGCACACTTTCAGGCTATCCCTCCTGAACTTCTAAGTCAAAACAGACTCTGTCAACACACACCTTGCAAGCACTTATGCACTTCTTGCAACCAAAATATTCACGTTATATCTTCTGAGCTTCTGAGTCGAAATAGACTCTGTCAACACACACCTTGCGGACACTATGCACTCCTTTCATAGGCTCGTAGAATAGAAATAATTGAAACTTATCTAATATCTCATAGATTCATACTCTCAACCATGTAAATGCATTCATAACATAAGAACAAGCAATAACAAAGAATTCCAATTAAACAAAAATCCTACCATTCATTCATTCAGATAGACATAGTAACAACAACACCAACCATGTGGATCAATGCTTCTATGTTATATTAATTCAATTGATATGCACATGGTCTCATACAATGCTTTTCAGTAGCTCTCAACAACTCCTAACAACAACAACAACAACTCTCAACAGCTTTCAGCGAAATTGAAACAACCCCATTTGGGCATACAATACATTTATTTATATAAAACGAGATCATAGAAATTTTCCCTCCAACTACCTTAGTGCTATCCTATCAAATTAAAAGATTTCAACTACTAAGGATTTATTACAATAAATGTCTGAGACAGATAGATAAGAGAAAATGCTTCAAATCTATACTACAATCTACTACATTAAAGGAAAATACACTCCCCATCGTTCTCACATGATGGTCCAGCCTCTTAACATTTAAGATGTTCTTTAATTACAATATTTTCAAGATATTACGTGACATGACATCTTTAAATTTCAAAAATCAATTCAAAATGTGCACTAGGGAACTGAGTTTTCTTCCACTTGTGCTTTGATGGTGATGCTTCTACATCATAATCCTTTGGAGAAAAATTCATGGACTCTTGTCCATGAGATCATGCACTGACTTTCCATGCTTCTTCATATATTCTTCATTTACCCAAGTGGCATCTTCTATTGGGTATGTCCTCTCCACTTTACCAAATACTCAAAATAAGTCTTCCTCCTAGTCTTCTTACCAATCCTTTGATCTATGATCTTCTCCATCTATGACTTTTCTATTACAGGCGTCTGCTTCTCCCACTAGATATTTTTCTAATCTTCTGATCCTTTGTCATATTTGCTATAAGGATACAGGTCTGAAATGTTTAATATGGGAGATATACCCACATCCTCTCGTAGCTCTATATCATAAGCATTTTCATCAAATTTCCTTAGGATCTTGTACGGTCCTATCTTTTTCAATTTAAATTTGTTATATGTTCCCCTTGGGAATCTTTCCTTCATGAGATGTGCTAGAACTTGATCTCCCACTTCAAATTGAAGTTCTCTCCTATGTTGATCAACCCTGTGTTTATATTCTCTGCTACTCTTATGCAACTGCTCTTTGATATAATTATGAAGCTTCTCCATTTTTGCAGCAAAGTCTTCTGCTCCAGCGCTTCTAAATTCATTATGCTCCAGATCTCTCAACTCCGATACTCCTCTTGGATTCATCACATATACTATCTGGAATGGACTCTTCCCTGTACTTCTGTTTGGTGATTCATTTTATGCAAACTCTACTTGTGACAAAATTTGATCCCACTAAATATGATGTTCAGTGACCAGGCTCCTCGGCTAATTTCCTAAACTCTGATTTACCACCTCAGTTTGTCCATCTGTTTGAGGGTGATATGCTGAACTAAAGGACAATTGTTTCCACAACTTCTTCCACAATGTCCTCTAGAAATGACCAATAAATGTAGTTTCCTTATCTAAGACGATACTCCTGGGCAATCCATGAACTCTCACAACTTCTTTAAAAAACAAATTTACAATGTTAGTTGCATCATTAGTTTCTGGCATGGGATAAAGTATGCCATCTTTGAAAATATATCAAATACCAAAAATATGGAATCACTTCCTCTTTGTGTCCTTGGCAATCCCAACACAAAATCCATGCTTATTGCATCCCAAGGCCTATTTGGAATAAGCAATGGTTGATACAATCCATTGTTTTGTTTCTTTCCCTTTGCAAACTAGAAAATATTACATCTGTTCACAAATTTATTCACTTCTACCCTCATACTTGGCCAATAGTATGAACTGTTCAACTGTGAAAATGTCTTTTCATGGCCAAAATGTCCTGCTAGACCTCCATTATGTTTTTCCTTCAACATATTTTCTCTCATTGAGCACTTTGGTATGCACAATTGGAAACCTTTAAACAAAAAAACATCTTCAATCAGATACTCTGTCCACTAGATTTTGTCTCTAAGCACAAGATTTTCATATGCTTCATATGCCTCTTTAAAATCTAGATCATCCCAATACATCTCCTTAAGGTGTTCAAACCCTAAGATTTTCACTTGAAATTCCTGCAGAATCAGACATATGTTGCTCAATTCATCAACAACTTTGTTAGCATTACCAGATATATGTTTAATGACAAAAGTGAAATTTTACATAAACTATATCCACTTAGCATGTCTTTGATTTAACTTCTCCCTTCTGGTTAGGAATTGTAAAGCATGATCATCACTATACAAAAAAAATTATTTTGGAACAAGGTAGTGCCTCCATTTATTCAAGGCTTGAATTATTGCATAAAATTCTTTATCATACATGGATTACTTTCTCTTAGTGTCATCCAAATTCTCACTGAAATATGAAACATGCCTATCTGGATCAATACTGATCCATTTACAACTCCACTAGCATCAAATCGTACTTGAAATGTCTTCCCAAAATCTGGCAAGACCAGAATCAATTGTTATGATATCTTCTCCTTTATTATCCTGAAAATTTTCTTCACCGTATCTAGTACTGATCCACATATACCACTGAAACTTCTAATGAACTTCCAATAGAAACTTTCTAGTCCATGGAAGCTCCTCACCTCGAATATGCTTCTTGGCTATGGCCTTTCTCTGATTTCTCTCACCTTCTATGGAACCATCTTCAATTCATTTGAAGATATTACAAAACCCAAGTAAATGAGTTTTGTTTTCATAAAAGAGGATTTCTTCAGATTTATCAGAAACTTCTCCCGCTGCAATATTCTGATCACTAATGTTAAGTGCCTCAAATGCTCTTCTTCAGTTTTACTAAAGACTAATATATCATCCATATATACAATCACAAACTTACCAATAAAATCTTTCAATACCTCATTCATCAACCTCATAAAAGTACTTGGGGCATTTGTTAAGCCAAATGGAATAACAAGCCACTCATATAAGCCTTTGTTTGTTTTGAAGGTTTTTTTCCACTCATCACCTTCTCTCGTTCTTCTCTGGTTATATCCACTCTTTAGATCTATCTTTTAAAAACATATTTCTCCGCTCAAACAATCCTTTAAGTCATCCATCCTTGGAAAAGGAAATCTGTACCTGATGGTGATCATTTTTATGGCTCTTGAGTCTGTGCACATTCTCCATCCTCCATCCTTCTTTGGACTTAACACAGTTGGTACTGCGCATGGACTCACGATTTCTCTGATTAACCCTTTATCCATCAAATTTTGTACTTCCTTTTTACCTCCCCATTTTATTGAGCTGTCAATTTGTACACTGCTTGTTTCGGCAGACTTTCTCCTGGTATTAGATCAATGTGATGGTTGATACTCCTGATGAGTGGTAATGAGCTAAGTAACTCATCCACTACTATGTCAGCAAAATTATCCAACAAATCTTGAACTTCTTCAGGCATATCATCCATAGAAGTACTTGTAAGGATGACCTTGGGCTTCCTCACCACAACAAATTGCATCTCCTTTTTTTTCTTGACTTCAATCAGGAGTACCTTCCCACTTGTTAGCGATTATTTTTGTCTTGGGCACAAAAGAACCCAAGTCTGCAGGTTGCACAGGAAGCGCCCAAGCACAGCGCGGTAGAATCCTCTTTTACAGTGACGAGTCAAGCGAGCGGGTGAAGTTTTGTTGTCGACGGCCGAGATCCACCTACAGATTTAATCAACATTCATCAGGTTTTTGGGGCTACCGGGTTGCCCGAAATTTAGCACAGAGGACAACTCCGATATTTTAGGACAAATCTAGGTCGTCTGATCCAATTGGGACAGTTGGCTGCCAGTCGGCGTATTGGGGATCGGGGTTTCAGGAGCCAAGGAGATGTCTGTTCATTGCAGTTGAAGTCACCGATCGACGAAATGCCGAGAGCACCTTTGGTGCCGAGCCCACAGTCTTAGCCCCAGGTCACATCAAGCGAGCCTATAAAGGGGGACAACCCCTTTTATAATAACGCATATTATCTAGGCCGTCCATATGAAGGACGCGCTGCACGCATCCACGCCATGTCGGTATTCGAGAGTTTGAGCTATAAGCGCTCCTCCACTTTTCACATTTCGAAACCCCGAACCCCGAAAGCACCGAAACTCAGGCCCACAGTATTACCAAGTTAGTTCGGAGCCATCAAATCGGTGGGGAACGTGTGGCGACCATTAGGCCCTCCCGGCATTTTGCCCATCGCGACTTTGAAAGAGAAAGGTCCTACTCCTTTCTCATCCGCGAACCCCGAAAGCGTCGAAAGCACTCTGATAGATAGGTGAAGGGTCACAACTCGTAGTCACTCAAGGGAGTAGAAGGGGCTGTACAGAGAAGCCAAAGGCACTGAATTAAGATTCAAGAGAGGGGGCACTGCATCCTCCAGATGCTGACTCGATGTGATCTAAATATCGATTCCTGCTTGGGATAAATGAAGAGGAGATAAGTGGTTGAAGTCTCGCTTTACTCACTAATTACAAGGAATGGACGTCCCGGCTGGAAGGTCTACCTGAGATGGTCCTCTATACTGGTTCTTTTCATGGAATCGACACCGAGTCTTCAATTCGCCAGGGAAGCCTGCACATGCTAAATCAACATTTAAAGGGCTCAACAACCCCCCTGGCGCAAGCCATGCAGAATTAAGGTGGCGTATGACATGAGAGTGCAGGCCAGATTTGATTGAGGAGACACCACACCTTGAAAGTCCTGAGACGCCTCTGCTAGGAAAAAGGGAGAAGAGTATATGTAGGCATTTTTTCCATTTTTGTAAGGATCGATGGTAGAGCAAATCTCTCGATTGTAAAGTTTTAGCACAGACTCTAGTTCTCTGGTTATGTATTGGTATGCAAGATTTTTTGTTTTATGACAGACAGTCTTCTCACTCCATCTAGTTTTCATCTTATACTAAGAGAGTTCGTGATCAACTGATTCGCGTGAATTATGGCAATTATGTTGTGATAAAGGATTTATTATGGCATTATTGTATTCTCTGGTTTCCTTCATTTGAATGTAAGAAGATCTTAAGTTTAAATGCTTACTCCTGCAGTCTGTTAGGAACTTGATGTTAACAACAAAC
>JASDQU010372270.1:101596-114779 GCA_032191745.1 Picea mariana | reverse complement strand
ATTACCATAGCTTCTCAATGCCCTCCCACCAGAAGGATACCTAAAGCAACTACCCAAGTTTACAGGTGAGGGGGACATAGCTGTTGAAGAACACCTAGCATCCTTTTATACTTTCGCGGATGATAATGTTATCATGCACGCAGATGTATGGATGAGAATTTTTGTCCATAGTCTCCAAGGAGAGGCTAGAAAATGGTTCAAGGCCCTGCCTCCTGGATCTATTGATGGAATCGAAGCTTTAGATAGTACCTTTCTGAGACAGTGGGGAGATAAAAAAGATTTCATGTATTACATGACAGAGTTTGGGTCGTTGAAGAGAAAGGAAGGAGAGTCTGTCTCCGACTTCTCCAAGAGATTTAATAAAATGTATAACAGAATCCCTACTGAGATAAAACCCTCCGAAGCCTCTGCAAAGATCACTTACTCCAATGCTTTTGATCCTGATTTCTGCCTACTGCTAAGGGAGAGAAGAGCTACTATGCTGGCCCACATGTAGGATGTGGCCATGGAGATAGAATCTAACATATTGGCTGTCAACCGACTCAGGAATGCAGGTGATAGAAATACGTCCAAGAACAGGACTGAATCTTCCTCTCCCCTGCCCCATCAGATAGATGAGACAACTAGAACACTAAAATTGCTTGCTGCCAAGATGGAGAGGTGGGAATTAGAGGGGAAGCCCATGTATAGAAATCCCTAGAACACTGATAATAGAGGTTTTAGACGACCTACTAACAATATGCCTCAAGTTTTCCCAAGGGAACAAAGGGGAAAAGACAGAGAATATCAAAGGGTTCAAACCCCCCTCCAAAACAACCTAGTTGATCATGAGGAAAGAGAGGAGATAGACGAGTTTGGCCCTGAAATTCACTGTATTGAAGAAGCTCCCCCTTTTCCCCATTTGACACAGTCCGCATATGAAGGATCACTGATGAGTGCTCAAATTCATGAGTTGGGGAAAGAACAGAGGGTCGGTCACACTTCTAATAGATATAATCTTAGATTGAGAAGGAAAGAAGGAGACTTTGACAGCCCAGACCAGCCTCTCATAGCAGAAAAACCTACTAGATCTGCAGCAGTTGCTACTAAAGATAAAAGAGCTCAGAGCGCTTTGCCAGTAGTCAAAGAACTCGTCACCNATGAGGAAAGAGAGGAGATAAACGAGTTTGACCCCGAAATTCACTGTGTTGAAGAAGCTCCTCCTTTTCCCCATTTGACACGGTTTGCATATGAAGAATCCCTGATGAGCATTCAAATCCATGAGTTGGGTAAAGGAGAAAGGGCCAGTCACACCTCTAACAGATACAATCTCAGGTCAAGAAATAAAGAAGGAGACTTTGACAGCCAAGACCAGCCCCTCATAGCAGAAAGGCCTACTAAATCTGCAACAGCCACTACTAAAGAAAAGAGAGCTCAGAGTGCTTCGCCAGCAGCCAAAGAACCTGTCTCAGAGGTAAGGGAAGCTCATAAGCCTATTTCCTCCTTTAATTTTGAGCATGAAATTCAAAATATCAGGATCCCCGTCCCCCTCTCAGAGCTAGTTAAAAATGAAGACTTCAAAAGATCCCTCTCCAAGCTGCTACAATCCGAGTCCCCCCAGCCTCCCTTTGACTCAGTAAATCTCCAAGATGAAAATCCAGTAGTTGTCTTAGGGCCCATGGTAGAATATAGAGATGACTCATCCCCTCCCTTCTACACATCCCTGAACATACATGATAAAGTGTTGCATAACTGCCTCATGGATTCAGGGGCTTCCCATAACCTTATGCCAAAAATAGTAATGGAAGAATTGGGACTGGAGGTGACAAAAACTTATCATGATTTGTATTCTTTCAACTCAAGGAGGGTGCAGTGTCTGGGAGTCATCAAAGACCTGGTGGTTTCCTTGTTTCAGCTGCCCATGAAGAGCATGGTCATGGATATTGTGGTAGCTGATGTCCCCCCCAATTTCGGCATGTTGTTGTCTAGATATTGGATAAAGAAGCTTGGGGGAACACTACAAATGGATCTCACGTATGCCACCATTCCAGTCTTCGGAGGGGAACAAAGGAGACTTTATAGAGAAGCTCAACTGGCCTACATTTTCAGCGATGAAGCAAACCCCACCAATCACCCCATTTTTGCACTTGACACCGATCTGGGGTCTAGTTTATTACAGCTCATTGATGCTCCTGAAGACCCTTTCCAAGTCAGAAAGCAGTCAAGTCTTGATTATCCTATTCCCCCCCTAGACCCCTCTGTGTGGAAGATGTTTTTCGATGGGGCTTCTTCTAGCGAAGGCACTGGCGCTGGAGTGGTTTTCATATCACCTTGTCAGGAGGCCATATCCCTGTCATACAAGATGGGATTTGAAACCACCAAAAATGTGGTAGAATATGAAGCTCTTGTTCTGGGTATGAGGGCTACAAAGGAAATGGGAATTAAAGATATGGCAATATTTGGAGATGCTGAGTTCATTATTCAACAAGTCATAAATGCTTATCGCGCTAATAATCCCCGGATTAGAAATTATAGAAATGAAGTGTGGGACTTGATTGATAATTTCTTCTTGGCTTTTAACATTTCTTTCATTCTGAGAGGAGAAAATACTTTAGCTGATTCTTTAGCCATCTCAGCTAGTTTGCTCAAGGTTCCTCTTCCGCTTATGGTAAAAAGTGATGTTCAGATTAAATACAAGCCCTCTGTAACGGACAATGTCAAGCATTGGAAGGTATTCAAGGATGATCTAGAAATCGAAAGGTTTCTCCAATATGTTGATGAGTTTTCTGCGCTGCACATTGATCAAGATCCCGATCTAGAAGGTGACCCTCACCCAGAGGTGTTTTTAAATAAGATCACTAATCACCAGATTATTCAGTTGCCCGGCAACCACATTCTGAGAGGACTAGTCCCTTTAGAAAGATTGTTCGATGGGAATGATGTGGCAGTAAAGGGAAAGGTCTCAAATGAAGGTGCTGATACGACCGAATGCAACATCGGCACACAGGAGGAGCCTAAGTTTGTCAGATTATCAAGCAGTTTGACCAGAGAATAGCGGGCCAAATATATTGAGTTGCTGAGAGAGTTTGCCGATGTGTTTGCATGGACATACGAAGACTTGAAAACTTATGACACATCTGTTATTGAGAAAAAGATCCCACTGAAGGAAGAGGATAGGCCATTTAGGCAGAAGCCAAGACAGATAAATCCCATGTTGCTGCCTGTCATGGAAAAGGAAGTCAAGAAATTTCTAGATGCACAAATCATTGTCCCCTTGAGATATTCCGAGTTGGTGGCCAACTTGGTCCCAGTAAGGAAGAAAAGCGGAGAAATCAATCTTTGTGTTGATTTCAGGAATCTGAACAGAAGCTCAAAGAAAGACAATTACCCCCTACCTAAGATGGAACACATACTGCAGAGGGTAACTGGTGCATCTAGGATATCCATAATCGACGGGTTTTCTGGCTATAATCAGATATCGGTCATGCCTGAGGATAGGGAGAAGACAACCTTCACCACTCCTTGGGGCACATTCATGTATGCCAAAATGCCATTTGGACTAATGAATGCAGGAGAAACATTCCAGTGAGCCATGGATATAGCCTTCATTGGGGAAAAAGACCAGCTTGTAGTGATCTACCTAGATGACATCACCATTTTCTCCAGGTTTGATAAAGAGCACCGCTGTCACTTAAGGAGAGTTTTCTCGAAGTGCCAGAGATTTGGTCTTTCCCTAAATCCCAAGAAGTCCTTGTTTGCTATGATGGAGGGCAAGCTTCTAGGCCATATAGTATCAGCAAAAGGAGTAAGAATTGATCCCAGCAGAGTGGGGGCAATTCAAACCTTGTCACTTCCCAGGTCTAAAAAGGAAGTTCTGGCCTTTTTGGGGAAAATTAATTTTCTAAGGAGGTTTGTCTCAAATTTTTCCAAGCTAGTGAAACACATCACGGCCATGCTCAGGAAGGGAAATGAAGTGAAATGGACCACTGAGCCGAGGGCATCTTTTGACCAAATAAAAAGGGCACTAACTGAGGCACCTATGCTGATTGGTCCAGATTATTCCAAGCCATTCCTAGTTTTTTCTTCTGCTTCTTTCGATACGGTAGAAATGGTGTTATTGCAAAAAAATGAGGAAGGGCGAGAGCATCCCATTGCCTTCTTCAGCAAGGCGTTAAGAGACACATAGATCAGGTATGAAATCATGGAGAAACAAGCCTATGCCATAGTGAAAGCTCTCAAAGATTTCATAGTTTACGTTTTGCATTCAAAGGTAACTGCATACATTCCTTCAGCTTCTATGAATGACATCCTTGTACAGCCCGACATAGATGGGAGAAGAGGCAGATGGATCACTAAAATCGTATAATTTGACTTAGAGATAAAGCCCACCAAGTTGGTTAAGGGGCAAGGTTTAGCCAAGCTACTGGCTGAATCCAACTGTGAATCCTTGGGAGTTAGTTTCATCAACACTCGCTCAGGAACTTAGCAAGCTGAGTTGCCCAGCCAATGCTCTCAAGATGGCTTATCGCTGGCAGATTGTGCCTGGTATCGTGACATTCTGTACTTTCTACAGGAATTGAAGTCTCCGGATGGAATGGGTAAAAGCAAGGCAAGAGCTTTAAAGCTCAAGGCAGCCAGATATTGTCTCATTAAGCAAGTTTTGTACTGGAGAGATCCTTTGGGGATGCTGCTGAGATGCTTGAACCCACCAAAAACCCAGAAAGTTATGTTTGATTTCCATGAAGGACTTTGTGGGGGGCATCATTTCTGGAAGACCACAACTCATAAGATCCTCAGGGATGGATATTACTGGCCTACTTTATTCTTCGATGTCTGCAGAGGAATCAGATCTTTCATCAAATGTCAGAAGTTCTCAGGAAAGCAACAGCTGAAATCGCTACCATTGAAGCCTACAGTATCTCCAGCACCTTTTTAGCAGTGGGGGTTGGACTTCATTGGAGAAATTCATCCTCCCTCAAGTGGTCAACACAGATGGATCCTGACAGCAACAGATTATTTCACCAAGTGGATGGAAGTTGTCCCCACCAGAAGCACATCACACAAAGTAATTATCAGCTTCCTGGAGGATATCATAGCCAGATTTGGCTGTCCCAGCAGGATCGTCACCGATAATGTTGCTTCTTTCAAGTCCGAGCCTCTGATTAAGTTTTGTGAGCAGTTCTAGATCTCACTAATTCACTCCACCCCCTACTATCCCCAAGGCAACGGTTTAGTAGAGTCCTCCAACAAAAGCCTGATAAGGATCATTAAAAGACTATTGGAGGACAACAAAAGGGCCTGGCATTCGAAGTTGAAATTTTCCCTATGGGATAATCGAGTGACAACAAAGAAATCTCTGGGCACTTCGCCTTTTCAGCTGGTCTACAGAATAGAGGCGGTTTTTCCTACTCAGCTCGCCTTACATGTGGCGAAATTCTTTCAAGACTATGAGGGAGAACTAGACCATATGATCAGAAGGATTCATCATATAGTAGAAGTGAAACAGATCAGAGAACAGGTGAGGACCACAACTCATAGTCATCAAGAAAGGGTCAAACATGCTTTTGATAGGAAGGTAAGGAAGAAATAATTCGAGATCGGGGATTTGGTATTTAAGTGGGACGCCCCCAGGCAGGACAAAGGCAAACACAACAAGTTTGACACCCTCTGGATCGGCCCCTTCAAAATCTCTGAGGTTTTTTCAAGCAACACGTACGGGTTGCAAGATCTGGAGGGTAAAGAAATGTTTTATTTGAGCCTCAGACGACTCCCTTGTTTGTAAATATTATCCTTTAGTTCTTGGTTTATTTTCTTTTTGCATGTTTTTTCAGCTTAATAAGTGACTCCATAGCCCAATAGCAAGGCACTGAAGCTGCAGAAGGAGTTCTTAGAGCATCGCAGGGATGACTCTATCCCTCATGGAGCCTTATGTTAGCAATTATTTTTTTCTTGGGAACAAAAGAACCCAGGTCTGCAGGTTGCACAGGAAGTGCCCAAGCGTGGCACGGGAGAATCCTCTTTTACAGTGACGAGTCAAGCGAGTGGGGAAGTTTTGTTGTCGGCGGCTGAGATCCACCTATAGATTTAATCGACGGTCATCGAGTTTTCGGGGCTACCGGGTTGCCTGAAATTTAGCATAGGGGACAGCTCCCATATTTCAGGACAAATCTGGGTCGTCTGATCCAATTGGGATAGTTGGCTTCCATTTGGCGTATCGGGGATCGGGGTTTTGGGAGCCAAGGAGATGTCCATTCATTGCAGTTGAAGTTGCCGATCGGCGAAACATCGAGAGCACCTTTGGCGCCGAGCCCACGGTCTTAGCCCCAGGTCACATCAAGCGAGCCTATAAAGGGGGACAACCCCTTTTATAATAACGCATACTATCTGGGTCGTCCATCTGAAGGACGTGCGACACGCATCCATGCCATGTCGGTATTCGAGAGTTCGAGCTATAAGCGCTCCTCAAATTTTCACATTTCGAAACCCCGAACCCCGAAAGTGCCGAAAGTGCCGAAACTCGGACCCATAGTATTACCAAGTTAGTTTGGAGCCATCAAATCGGTGGGGAACGCATGGCGACCGTTAGACCCTCCCGACATTTCACCCATCGCGACTTTGAAAGAGAAAGGTCCTACTCCTTTCTCATCCGCGAACCCCGAAAGCGTCGAAGGAACTCTGATAGATAGGCGAAGGGTCACAGCCCGTAGTCACTCAAGGGAGTAGAAGGGGCTGTACAGGGAAGCCAAAGGCACCGAATTAAGATTCAAGAGAGGGAGCACTGCATCCTCCAAGCGCTGACTCGATGTGATCTAAATCCCGATGCCTGCTTGGGATAAATGAAGAGGAGATAAGGTGGTTGAAGTCTCACTTCACTCATTAATTACAAGGAATGGACATCCCGGCTGGAAGGTCTACCTGAGATGGTCCTCTATATTGGTTCTTTTCATGGAAGCGACGTCGAGTCTTCAACTCGCCAGGGAAGCCTGTACACGCTAAATCAACATTTAAAGGGCTCAGCAACCCCCCTGGCGCAAGACATGCAGAATTAAGGTGGTGTATGACAGGAGAGTGGAGGGCAGATTTGATTGAGGAGACACCACACCTTGAAAGTCCTGAGACGCCTCTGCTGGGAAAAAGGGGGAAGAGTATATGTAGGAATTTTTTCCATTTTTGTAAGGATCGATGGTAGAGCAAAGCTCTCGATTGTAAAGTTTTAGCACAGACTCTAGTTCTCTGGTTATGTATTGGTATGCAATATTTCTTGTTTTATGACAGACAGTCTTCTCACTCCATCTAGTTTTCATCTTATACTAAGAGAGTTCGTGATCGAATGATTCGCACGAATTATGGAAATTATGTTGTGATAAAGGATTTATTGTGGCATTATTGTATTCTCTGGTTTCCTTCGTTTCAATGTAAGAAGATCTTACGTTTAAATGCTTCCTCCTACAGTCTTTTAGGAACCTGATGTTAACAACAGACCTCTGCTTTCCACTTATACAAGTCCTCTCCCTACTCACCTTTACTACAACTTACTGTCTGAAGTTTATCTAAGACCTCACTTTCCTATGCATGCCTGACCTAGTTTTGGAGTTAGAACCACATTGTGTTGAGTTAACTTCCATTCGATCACCCTATTAAACAAATCGTGACCTAAACTGATGGGCGTCAGGCTCTGCTCCTACTGCAATCTAGGGGTGACTTTCGTCGCCAACACCACTCATGAGAAGTATACTTGTGTTGGCTTCTTCCTTTACTTTCTTACCCTCTATTGGTAGTAGAACGTGTGTCCTACCATTCTTCTTCAAAGTATAAGTATTTTTTCTCCCATCATGAATGGAATTCCTATCAAACTACTATGGTCTCCTCAACAAAACAGGACATACATCCATGGGAATCAAAACACACAAAATCTCATCTCTATATCCTCCTATATTAAATTCAACTATGCATTGTTTAGTTACTATTACCTAGTGTCCTTTCTGCAACCATGATACTCTATATGGACTCGGATGTGCAGTTGTCTCCAGCTCCAATTTCTCCACCATCTTTGTGGATACTAAGTTATTAGTGTTCCCACTATCAATTATCACCTTGCATACCCTATCTTTAGTCTTCCAATCAGTTCTGAACAAACTTCTCATTTGCATTGGTTTTTCAACCTATGGATCTGGCTTTAAGTGAAACTTCTTGATCATCAGATATTTCCCATCTTCTGCACCTTCTACTTCAACATTTTGCTTCTGTGCTTCTGAAATGTGAGCTTCACCTCCTCCTTCTTTCTTTCTCTTGGGGCATTGCCAAGACATGTGTCATGTCTTTCCACAGGCATAACACTTCACTTCTCCTCCTCTGCCTCTTCCTCTTCCACGAGGAAAATCATTCCTTCCACCATACTATATCCCTTGGGAAATTCCTCCTCTTTCTAAGTGATTGTGTTGTTTTCTAGTCTCAACCTTGGGATTTTGTGCCTTGTCATGGACAATTCCCTTGCCTCTGTTTATACTTCTTCCTCTGCTTCACTGGCTCTATTTTCTGGCCAACTTCTCCTTTGCCTTCAGTGCAATATGATAATAATCCTCCGCTGTCCTCATTGTCATCATGTTGATTTCATCCAAGATTTCATGTCTCAGGCCATTAATATATCTGGAAACCTTTTCATCATCTTTTTATCTATTTCCAGCCCTACTGTTCAACTTATAAAACTCTTCTGTGTACTCTTTCATTGTCATTCCCTTCTGTCTCAGGTCTTGCAACTTCCTGAACATATTTATTTGATAGTCCTTGGGTATGAATTTATCCTTTAGCTTGGCTATCATTCTGTCCCAATTCTTGATATTTTGTTTTCCTTTGCATCTTCTGTCAGCCTACAGTTCATCCAACCACAACATTGCATGTCCTTTTAATCTGGTGACAACATGTTTCATCTTTTTCTCCTCATCGACGTCTTCATAGTCAAAGTACTTGCCCATTGTCCTTATCCAATCCAACAATTCTTCAACATCTAAATTTCCTTTATACATCAATGTGTATATCTTTTATTTATCCCCCAACTTGACAACATATTTCAACAAGCGTTCTTCTGCAGCATCTTCAACTTCCACTTCTTCGTTCTCAACATCACTGATGTCTTGAGATTCAGGTGCTCCCCTTTTTGTTTTCTCCATAGCATATAACCTTGCACAAATTTCTCTCATCTCCCTTTCCATATCTTTATTTGCTACAGTTGTCTCTGCACATCTTCTAGGCAACATGTTGTTGAAATTTCTCCTTCACATAGATATTTTAAAAGAAAACTTTTCCTTCTGATACCACTTAATGATGTCAGACTACCTCTTCTTGCCTATAGAAATTAACTATGTGGCTCTAATACCACTTGATGGTATTAGGCTATCCCTTTTCACCTTCTCACCTTTTCCTACTATCTGTAAGCAAATTTTGGATCTAATACCACTTGATGCATCCCCCCTTCTCTCTTAGGGGTTGTGCAACCTCCCGGTCAAGGATCTTCACAAAGTTGAGTTGAATTATCTCCTAGGGACCCTGCTAGCCCCCAAATCAGTTTAACACAGGCCCTTTATCTCCTTAGGCACAGGTCCTATGTGACCCTGTGGACCCTTTTTCCTAGCGCTCTTGGAAATTTTAAACTGGTGGGCGCTAGCTCCTTCCACTAGGCCCTCTTCAATATGACCACGCATTATAACCTCAAGCCATCCATCTTCACAACTTCGGACTTCGGTGTTCGGTAGTTCCGAACGTTTCAACACTCATTTTCCCTCGAAGTACTCTATCACCAAAGTGACAGAGATGATGCCATGCTTCCACACAATCGATGGCTAGGATTTAACTTCTTACCTTTTTCCCAAATGCACACTTCTGGATCCTGCGATCTAATGGCACGTGTCCCTTCAGATCAATGGTCTCAATATCCTTTGCTACTTCTCGACTTCGGGATTTTTTCACACTCCGCCCTCACTTTCCTCCGAAGTGATCTTCTTCCGAAACACACAAATCTTTGTCACATGTCCTCCTGGATCCAACGTTCTAGATCTACTTCAACCTTCACGACTTTGCAAAGTTTTCTCTTTCTCCACACAAAGTTTCAGAAGTTCTTTCTCACTAACTCTCTGATCTGCTTCCATGTATCCTCACTACAACCAATGGTTGGGATTACTTCACGGCTTGAGGACTTCGAAGATCCCCTCTCTTCAACACTTCAAATCCTCTAAACCACAAGTATCAAAGGAATCCAAGGCTAACCTCCATGTAACTCTCCCAGATATGATGGTTTGGAACAATATCGCTTCCTCGTGAATGAATATTTCTCATTAATTTATGAAATCTTAAAGGGCTCCCCCCTATTGAAAAATTCTCTCCCACTATCTCCTCTAAGCTTGTTCTTCCTTCGAACTTTTTCTCCTTAGAGTGTTTCTTCGACACTTAGTTAAATTTTGAATCTTTGCACTCCTTGCAACAGGTCTTCTTCCACGACTCAATTCCTTTGTGAGCAATTGTGCACACATTGAATCAATTGTTTACACCCTTCTGCAACTACTCTTAGGTTACTCCTCCTAAGATCCACGTTATATCTCTTGATCTTGTTCCTCCTCGACACTCTAAAATTATCAGAATGACTTCTTCGATACTTAGCCAAATATTGACCTTGTGCACACCTTGAAACAAGTTTCCTCCAAATTAACTCTTGATGGGCGACTGTGCACTCCTTGCAATAGTTCTTATACTTCTCAATTGTTCCTCCTGAACAAGATGACTATGAGTGTGTTTCCTCCTATGCACACTTTCAAGCTATCCCTCCTGAACTTCTGAGTCAAAACAGACTCTGTCAATGCACACCTTGCAGACACTTATGCACTCCTTGCAACCAAAAGATTCATGTTATATCTTCTGAGCTTCTGATTCGAAATAGAATCTGTCAACGTACACCTTGTGGACAATATGTACTCCTTGCATAGGCTTGTAGAATAGAAACAATAGAAACATATATAATATCTCATAGATTGATACATTCAACCATGTAAATGCATTCATAACATAAGAAAAAGAAATAATAGAGAATTGCAATTAAACATAAATCCTACCATTCATTCATTCATTCAGATAAACACAATAACATCAACACCAACCATGTGGATCAATGCTTCTCTGTTATATTCATTCAAATGATATGTACATGGGCTCATACAATTCTCTTCAGCATCTCTCAGCAACTCTTAACAACAACAACAACTCTCAGCATCTTTCAGCTAAATTGCAACAACCCCATTTGGGCATACAATACATTTATTTATACAAAGAGATCTCATAGAGATTTTTCCTCTGACTACCTTAGTGTTATCCTATCAAATTAAAATCTTTCAACTACTAAGGATTTATTACAATAAATGTTCAAGACAGATAGATAAGAGAAAATGCTTCGAATTTGTACTACAATCTACTACATTAAAGAAAAATACACTCCCCATTGATCTCACGCGATGGTCCAGCCTCTTAAAATTTAATATGTTCTTTAATTACAATCTTTTCAAGATATTACGTGACATGCCATCTTTAAATTTCAGAAAACACTTCAAAATGCATGCTAGGGCACTGAGCTGTCTTCCACTTGTGCTTTGATGGCGTTGCTCCTGCATCACCCCTTGCCTCAAGATTCGAGTCGAGGACTCAACTCCCCATAATAAATTGTATGGTCGTGAGAAATTGGTTGTATACCAGAGATAATTTATCTGATAACATAGGGAAGAAGATACCCTTCCTTGAAGTAGTCCAGGCCATTATAGTCCCTTATGTTGTCGAGGTTGCAGTCCCTTTCCCCAAATTCATAGGTTGGTGCACAGAGAAGTATTCATAGGAAGAGAAAGTTGTCGTAAATAAACATGGGTCCAAGGTCCTGTGTAGGGTAGAGAGTCTAAAAATTCAAGGTTCCCTCAGCATACCAGAGTCCTTATCTGCAGTGTCTGAACCGTTCAAAGAAGAAAATATAATTAGGGTTTAGAGGGAGTGTCCATTATAATTCAAAGACCTATTCTTACAGACAATTGTCAAACCAGAGCATATTTTTGAAAGTTTGTCTTTTTCAATGAGTGTTAGTGTCATGGTTATTGAAGTCCAATGGGTATGTTCCCTGTTGAGTCAAATTTTAGGTCTAGATAGTGACAATCATGTGGTCGAGGTCATGTTGGGTTTTTCGTCGATCCATATTAGCTTTGATCAATTCATAGCTAATAATATCCACAAACAACTAGTGAATTTTTTATCACTAAGACATTTTAGATATTACACATATGTTAAGCCCTAATATTGGCTCATTACCCCTTAATTGGGGCATATTACATTAGTAATGTTATTTTATTTATGTCATATTTATTCCATTAGTTGTAATTATACCTCCTAGTGTCCTATATATACCAAGGAGACATTTTCATTTGGAATCATCTTGTACTTGAACATTTATTTGGGGTGAAAGGAGGCTTCCCCCTCGAAGAGGATTATTATCTGAAATTATATCTTTTTCAAGGCATTGAGTACTTATTCTGAGGTTTTTCTTTGCTATATTGATATTTTGTTTTTAACATATGGTATCAGATCTCAAGGTCTTGGGGTTTCACTGCTACATATGAGACACCTTGGCATTTTTGCTATAACATTTTTTCTACAATGTTTCAGAAGGAAAGTCCTGGAGGATATTTAGTATACGGATCAAGGTACATTGGGTTAAAATTTCATCTCCTGAGGCCTTATACTTTCAGAGATACAACCTGTGCAAGATAGGGTTCTGGAATCATCTTGAATTGAGTCATTGCGGACTTTTCGCTATAAAAAATTTCTGTAATGTTTCAGGCCCTGAACTCCAGAGGCTATTCACAGAATTAGTAAGGCATTGGTGGTAAAAATTCTAGATTCTGGGTCATCTTACATTTGTAGATACACCATGTGGAAGATAGGGTATCTAACTAGTCCTATTGACTAGTCTCAAGAAGGTGTTCCAGGTAAAACAATCATAACTTATTCCTAGAGTATCCAAATTGAGTGAGACTAGTTTCATTGGATAGTGGACAATCTGTAGTATTTTTGGTACGAGTTTCAGAATTTTATATCAATTATTTTGTGTGGGGCATGCTCTACAAGTGAGATCTCCTGGAAAGTCTAAAAATCAACAAGTTGTGGGGAAGTTACCGTAAATTCC